>VZZY01001230.1:0-17870 GCA_013400335.1 Eurystomus gularis
TTATTTTTTTATTTTTATTTACTTTATTTTTATTTATATTACTTTAATAAAATATCTGCAGAATGCAATTATATTTAATCTGATGTCATTGCAGAAGCAGAAGTGAAAAGGGCACATGTGAAGATGGAAAAAGTGCTCCCAAGCAATAATACTGCATCAAAGGTAGCCAGTCCTTCCTCATAGGAAGGGAACAACAACAAACAACAGCACAAGAACATCTTATGCATCACATATGAGAGTAAATACAAATTTAAAACTGGGATTTTTTTGGGAAAGAAAAATTTTCTCAGCAAATATCAGATCCTGGGTACTGCAAAGTAAACTGTTGACTTGTCACAATTAGAAAAAAAAAAAAAGTAAGACTATCAGAACTTAGGGAAATGTCTTTCAGAGCAATATTTAAGAAAATGGGGGTTAGCTAGCAGAAAAATATGTTCCTTTATTTAAAACTCAATTTTCTAAAAAGTAACAATAAAGAGCAAGGCTACTTTTATTTCCTAAGTAAATTCTGCATGTGTAGACGGCAACCAAGCATTCCCACCATCTCAGGCACTCCTCATTAACATGAGCATAGGATATAAGAGATCCTGTGTTTCAAGGCTACCTATAACTGAACACTGTGACAACGCTGCCTTAATCTCAAGAAGAGTTTCTTAATTCTGTGTTAGACAGAAAGAAAAGTCTTACCAATATCTTCGAGAAGGTGCATGTCTGCTGATCCTCCATATGTGGAATAAGGAGCCCTGCAAGCAAAAAAGGCATTTGGTGCCTCTGTAGGAGATGAAATGGGGCCCCCTTTTTTTTTTTTTCTTTTCTTTTCTTTCACTTCAGGCACAGATTAGGTCACCTCCTTCTCGATTACCTAGTGTTAGTTAGGGGAAGATTATTTTTTCCTCCAGTCTTTTCACAGAACAAAGAAAAAACCCAGCCATAGAAATAGGCAGGCTGGAAAGGAAATACAAGAAGAGCAGGAAGGAAAAACACCAAGATTTTGGGGCTCTCCACGTAAAATGAAAAGGACACAGAATGCTATTTCAATTAAAGATGCATTCAAGACTGAAGCTGATGGGTAGATCCCCTCACTGACCAGGAGGATCAGAAGACATGACCCTACTCAGAAATAAGTTCACTTCAAAAGGAAGACCGGAATTTAACAAAAAAACCAACCACCACCACCAAAAACCCCATCACCAGTACCCATCTTTCCAAAACACTATTTTAGCCAAAGCATATAAATCAACTTGAAACTTTCAGAACTGTGATGTATCTAATTTTATTTATTTGAAAAATGAAAATGTGGGGTGATTATCCATCATATGATATTCTCATAGGTCATTAGCTAAAGCAATATGAAAAAAATACAAAGTTAAACAAATTTGCACAATATTTACAATGGGTAAGTAATCTGTTTTCCACCCATATAACAACATTCAAGAATATTACAGAGTGTTCCAATGTGTACTGGTTTTGACTGGGATAAGGTTGATTTCTTTCACAGCAACTGCCAGGGTGCTCATGTTTCAGATTTGTGACCAAAACAGCGTTAGTAACACAGGGATGTGTTAGTTATTGCTGCACAGTGCTTACACAGCCTCAAGGTCTTTTCCGTTTCTCATCCTGCCCCTCCAGCAAGTAAGCTGGGGGTGCACAAGAAGCTGGGAGAGGACACATCTGGGACAGCTGACCCCAGCTGACCAGAGGGGTATCCCATACCATACGATGTCATGCTGGGCAATAAAAACTGGGTGGAAGAGAGAGGAAGGGGAGGACTTCTGGAGTTACAGCATTTGTCTTCCCAAGTGTTACACAAGATGAAGTCCTGCTTTCCTGGAGATAGCGAAACACCTCGAAGTCGATGGGAAGTAGCGAATGAATTCCTTATTACGCTTTGCTTGCATGCACGGCTTTTTTGCTTCACCTATTAAACTGTCCTTATCTCAACCCACAAGTTTTCTGCCCCATCCTACTTCTGAGAGAGCCAGCAGCTGCACAGTGCCTGGCTGCCCACCAGAGTTAACCTGCAACCTCATGTTAGTAGCCTTGGTGTCTGAATGCCTTCAGCAAGTCGCAAGCTAACCTTACAAAACATTCTCACCTTCAAGACAACAACCCACCTGGAATAGCTAGAGAAAGCTGGGTTGCTGCAGTGAAGTAGAAATGGGAGCAAGTATCATGAGAAAGCATTAAGATTTCTGTTGGAAGAAAGGAAGCCTGACTGCTCTCAACCAGCAAACTCCCTCCTCGGTCACTTACAGAGTAACAACCGCCTTGTTTTTCCTGGGATCACAGGAAAGAAAAAGAGGCTAACTGAGGTGAACGACAAAACATTGCCCAAAAGCCATTCTCCAGTTCTGCAGAGAAATTACCAACCAGATTATACCAGTTTAAGGAAGAAAACAGTAACTTTAAATTATAGCTATGCAACTTTCTCCAGGATCGTAAGAAGTCTCTTTTACACTTACTATTTCCAGTGAGGATTGTGTTCTCAGCTTAAATAAAAATATTTCTTTCATATATTACCTATTTCAGTCAAACAGTTAATTATGTTTAACTAAAATATAAATATATTAAAAGAAAAATTTAAGTATGATATCCAAATATGTAAACTGAATTAGTGGGCACATCACTTCCACATATAGCACCAATTCAAACCTCAGAATCAAAAGCACATTCCATCAAGCAATCTTGATCCGTGCATTTGCTGATACTTGTAAAGATCACCTGGATTTAACAATGTTTGCTTGCATCCAGGCATCATCTCATGTCTCTAGAAAGGCAGAAAGTCTCTGTAACTCCTACCTTTCTACTACTTTAATGATTTGGTTTTGCTGTTCATTCTTTTTACACATTCTTTCCTGAACTTCATTAATATAATTTACAAAAGACTAGATTAATTTTCAAAGGAATACATAACCTTTATTATAAGGCGTAATTGCCTTACTGCCCTCTACAACTATCTAGAAGGAGGTTGTAGAGAAGTGGGTGTTGGTCTTTTCTCCCAAGTAACTAGCGATAGGACGAGAGGAAATGGTCTCAAGTTGTGCCACGAGAAGTTTAGATTGGATATCAGGAGAAATTTCTTTACTGAAAGAGCAGTCAAGCCCTGGAACAGGCTGTCCAGGGAAGTGGTGGAGCCACCATCCCTGGAGACACTAAAAAACACGTAGCATGGCACTTCAGGACATGGTTCAGTGGTCATGGGTTGACGATTGGACTTGGTTATCTTAAAGGTCTTTTCCAACCTTGATGATTCTATAAAATGGAAGAAGTATCCCTGTATCTCATAGGTCGTTATTCAGAACACCCCTTTGTAGCATTAATGCTCTTCTCAATTCCTATTCTTATGCTCAAAATTTTGTCCTAGATCCGGCAGGCAAGCAGATCTACAAGAATTTTACAAGAAGCAAACTACTGGCTGTCTTGGATGTAAAGCATTGTCTCAGTTTATGAAAGTTAAAACTACATGCTTTGCACAGTTGTATTTCTTTCCTTTTCAGAAGTTAAAGGAAGAGATTATTTCATATTCAAGTTCTCATATTTGCACATCAGATTCAGGTACTTGGAAAGTAAAGAACAATTTTATTGCATTACTCCATAAAACTTCCAGTACAGAGCTTCATGTAACCTGTCATTCTATCTATTGAACATCTAAAAGAAGTTTAAGAGGGTAGAGTTCACAAATATTCAGAACAGACTATTTCTCTAAGTACCAAGTCATGGATTTGGAACATAACATATTTTGAGCCTCAATCTTAATTTCTTTCCTCCAGAAAAAGAGATCACGCTCTCCTCAGTCTGAATCTAAATCTTTACACAACCACTGTTTCCTGTTGCATTTGTTTTATGAAATTTGTTGCAACATTAAATCCCTTGCTGTTTTCAGCTGAAGTTCTACGCTCCAAAGAGACTTGCTTTTTAAGATGCGTGACAGCAAGCAAATTTGTCATCTTTTGTCTTAGTTGTACCTCTACAAACTGAAGATCATTTTAAATTAGAAAGCTGCTCAGATAACTAGATGTGTACCAAGAAAGAGGATGCTGCAAGTACAGCTACTAAATATGTCTTCTACAAGTGGAAGTTGTATTCTTTTACTCTGTTACAGTCAAATAGGCTTATAGCTTGTTAAAGATTATATAACTTAAGAAAAATAGAAAATTAATCTATTCATTACAGCAATCCTATGAGAGAAGAAGGAAGGTAAGCTACCTCTTTAAGGATTAAATATAAAAAAAAATAAAGCATGTTGTAGAAAACAAAGACTAGATTTACCATAACACGTCTCTAAATACAGCTTAGGAAACACAAAAGTTAGAATACACAGACAATATTGTAACATCTGAGACTATGAGCCTCAGATACTGCAAAGGCAATGAAGAGGACAAATGTCAGACTTAAAGACTAGGAAAATTCAGCTGTAAAAAAAAAAATCAGCAAAACAAAGATAATGTGTCATATGGTGAGTCAAACTAAGCCCAACTAGTTTTTTCCATTTCAGTTACAAAAAGAAAAGGGGATTCTGTACCTAAAGATGGAATTGCTTGACAGATCTCCAAAAGAAACAGATCTCACAGTAGAGAGCCCAAAATTGCACCTTTCAGGCATTTAATTTTTTTTAAAGTCTAACAAAGTGGAAATTAAATGTTCCTTACTAAGAACGAAAGCACGACTTCCCAGTGTTGCTCAAGGTAAAGAATAACGAAACTGCTTCTCTTAATACAATGTACCAGAAACTTGAAATAAAAATGATTTCTAGCTATTAACTATGATGTTTTTTACAGACACTATAAAGGCTAATTTCAGAATGTAAGTGATTTGATGGTGTGTAATAAGACTGCTCTATGTTTAGGAGAAATTTCAGCCTGAACAGCTTTTAAACCAAATTAATCTTCCCTGTTCTTAGAGGTCCTTTATAAAAAGTGCAGCCATTTAGAATCCACATTTAAGAAATTCATCATGGTTTTACAAACAAAACTATTACTTATAAAAGGTACCTTATTTTATTAATGCATTTAATCCTCAATCTTTTGAGTACCTGTACAAACAGAGTCTGGTATTTGAGAAGTCAGTTTAGTGATTTTTCCCCTCCAAATGTTAGCACAAACTATTCTAGACCTAACTGTAGTCCCAAAAAAAGGGTCTTTTACCCAGTGTGCAAAGCCAATCAACACACAGAGTCGAGACACTTGCTTTATGTCAGTTCTGCAGAAGCAGGTGCTAGGTGATAAATCACAAAACCAGCACACCATTAGCTCAAACAACAGCAGTTTATATACAGTACAAATAGCAAAGAAATTGGTTATATGATTTTTTACATCACATAAATCTTTGTACGCAAGCTCCACAAATTACCTAATTCGTTCTTCTATTACCTAGTCCATTATACTAACGTGGTCCTACATCTACATTTAGATTCTCCTCCTAGAGGTGTGGTTTTTAGTATTAAAATCACCACAGGTTATGTAGGGCACACCTTGATGTTCTGCTCTTTGTCCAAATCTGGCCCTGGTTTATGTAAAGAAGCCATAATGAGGCATTATCTACAAAAGCTGACACTCTTTAGATACTGCTCTCAAATATTGTCTCGGTTTTTACCTGTTTTAATCTTCAAGGTCACCCCGTCCTTTAGTATTAAGGGCCTTCCATTCTTGTTATCCAGGTTTTAGACCAGTTCATTATACACTCATTCAGCCTAAAAGTTTTTAGCTCTATTCTTCTGACACACTGTGACTAATCTCCACCATAACTAATGTCAAGAACAGTAATTTACAAAATGGCTTAAAATATTCAAGTTCTTCTATATGTTCTGGCAATGCTAAAAGCAGTTTTCCCCCAAGTAAAAGAATAACAGAAAAATATCTTGCCTAATGCTTTCTTAGTAAAGTGAACTACAGGCCCTTGCAACACAACAAAAATCCTACCCAGAACTCAATTAAATCAAAATTAATCAGATTTGTATGAAGTGCTGAAATGCATTGGATATTACGAAGCTGTTACCTTCACACTTAAAAATTAAATACAGTGCTCACTTGCATTTTCCAGAAATACAGAAAACAAGAAGCCAGGTCTCTCCCCTTTTCCCTAGTGTTCTTCATTTACGACTCATTCTTTATATTCTAAAATTTCACTAGGTAAATAACTTGTAACTTTTACTGTTGAATACCCAGGGAAAAAAATACTACTCTCCTAATTTGGGCTGAAAACAAGAATACCACCAGCATAGTGAAGAAGCTGCAAAAAATCTCTTTGTATGAATCCTGTAGATGAGAACTCCACAACCTCTCTTCAGTAGCTAAGCAGAAAGTTAGATATGTCTTTTGTCAAAGATCCTAGCAACTCTTCAGTTAAGTTCTATTACTATAAGAGCAAAAATTAAATTAGCTTTACAGAAATGAAAAGCAATATTCTTATATTCTTTTTAATATAGGTAAGATATTTAATAATGCATTTTAACTCTGTTAGTAAAACAAGCTTCAAAGAAGCAACAGCTGAAATACTTCTAAAACGTTAGGTATCGTTCATTTATGACCCTGTGAATGGACATTCAAGTGCCTGGATTCGTATCACTTTAGGCAAATCAAGGATGTTTATCAATCTCAGAAGCTCTGATTTTCAAATATTTCAGTATGGATATAAAAGAGTGTTCAGAATTCACCTGGTTTTATTTTAGTTAGTATTTTCACGTGCATAATTAATGTATTACATAAAAAAAAATGCAACTTGGCAAGATCACCAGTTCTATATGTGAGAGGGGCCATTTCATACGAAGCTTACTACAGAGTCCTCCTTCCTCATGGCCTCAATTCTCCTCTGTAGCTTCCCAGCTCCAGCCTCTCATTTCTCAAGAATTATTTGATGTGTGGATTATTAAAAACACAAAACTAAACATGACCAAAAACTCCCAATTGTTTCACTATCAAGTTGTGTGGCTCTACAAGATAGAAAAACGACTGTGGGTCATGCTCTTCTTTCTCATTTTGCATTTTCTTGTTTTAAAAGCAGTACCTGCATTTGCTAGTTAATAGCAGAAAGTACAAGAACAAATAACCAAACTAGTATCACTGCTCAAATATTATGGTGAAAATGAGTGCATCCACAGGAAAAATCTTTGTTTCACAACAATGGATATTTGAATGATGCCGGAATAATCTGGTTGATATTAATTTTGCACACAATCTGCCAGATGCACCTTCACCTAGAATCCTGAAATTGAGATTTTGCACAGAAAGAAAGGCAACTTCATCCTCCCCAAAACAACCACGTTTTCACCCAACAGCCATTCTATTTTAAAAAAATCAGTAATTTGTTTTAATAAGAACAATCTTTAACCATAAAGTCTGTGTGCCACCAACAGTGGTGGCAATGGTTTGCAACCAACAAGAGTTTTCCATCAACAATGAACGACAATCTAGCACAGGTTCACAAATCATTTGCAATGGTAATAGTAGAGTAAGTTGATTTTTAGACAAGTTCATCAAAACACAGCACTGCAAATTCAGAAGTAATTTCTTCAAGAAGCCATAAGCCTTATTAAAAGGGTATCACTTACTATGATCAGCTGTTTATCACCATCCTTTCCCACTTCTTTTAGCTTCTGAATATGTTCCTCGGATGGTAGGAAGCTGCTGCATTTTGATGCTAATGAAGGATTTGACAATGGAACCCTTGAAATATAAATGTAATTCATGTTAAAAATGGACTGCTTATACACGTCATTCTAGATACTCAAAGCATCTGCAATTAGTATAGCTAAATTTTAATGAGATGCAAATCCAAGTTAATAACACAGTCCTATATATTTTAATTTGTAATTCTGGTGGAAAAATAAGGAAATGAAAGGATTAACTAAAAAATACAGTTTGCAACTAGCCCAATTAATTTGTGTGTGTGTGTGTAAAAAATATAAAAATATTAAATCCATAATCATAGAATTATTTTGGTTTGAAAAGACCTCTAAGATCTTTGTGTCCAATCATTAACATAATTCTACCAAGTCCACTGCTAAACCATGCACCACATCTGCATCATTTTTAAAGACGCCCAGAGATGGTGATTCAACCACTTCCCTGGGCAGCCTGTTCCAGTGCTAAAACCTAAACCTCCCCTGCTGCAATTGAGGTTATTTCCTCCTATCCCATCACTTCTTACCTGGAGAAGACAGCATCCCCCACATTACTATAACCTCCTTTCAGGTAGTTGTAGAGAGCGAGAAGGTCTCCCCTGAGCCGCCTTTTCTCCAGGCTAAACAACCCCAGTTCCCTCAGCCACCCCTCATAAGACTTGTGCTCTAGACCCCTCACCAGCTTCGTTGCCCTTCTCTGGACCCGTTCCAGCACCTCAATGTCCTTCTTGTACTGTGGTGCCCAAAACTGGACACAGTACTCAAGGTGTGGTCTCATGAGTGTCAAGTAGGGGGGACAATCACCTCCCTGCTCCTGCTGGCCACACTGTTTCTGATCCAGTCCACTGTAACCTCTCTGGTTAGCCAGGACTGCTGATAAATTACGGAAAGTGGCTTGGTGAGCACTTCTGCCAGTTCCTTCAGTACCCTGGGGTGGATCCCATCCAGCCCCATGGACTTGTGTATGTCTAAGTGGTGTAGTAGGTCACTGACCATTTCCTCTTAGATTATGAAGGCTTCCTTCTGCTCCCCATCCATGAGCTGTCTTCCAGCTCATGGGGCTGGGCACTCAGAGAACAACTGGTCTTACTATAAGACTGAGGCAAAGGCGGCATTCAGCACCTCAGTCATTTCCTCATCCTTAGTCACTGTCTCCCCCTTGCCCCAGTAAAAGAAGAATTAAAAATAACAATGGCAGACTGCCCCACGCAGTGCTTCACTCGGATATGTCTGCAGTCTTGGAAGCTTGACTAACCCACGTTCTCCTACAAATGGTTTTTGAGTTTGTTTGGAGGTTCTAGCAGGGAGCGTAGCTACCATATACCCTTGACCGTGGAACGGTACCCCTCCATCAAAGAAGGTCATCCTCTTTGAGCTCGAGCACAGCTTTGGGAGGGCTGCACATGGAGCAGTGAGGAAGGGGACACTTGCCTGGCCAGCCAGATCAGCTGAATCAACCCTGGTGATCAGCGGGTTTGCAGGCAGACACCCTCACACCCCATCAAGTGGGGCAGGTTAGTTACAACCAACACAAGCACTTCACTGAGCCATCTTCAGGAGTGTGATGTTGCCTAATGCTATATATTTCCTATATAAGGTTTAGGTTTCTAGTTTTAGGTATCACACACCAGGCTACTAAAGCAGACCATGTAAATACTCCCACAAATAAGTGGGCAATATAAAACATATGTCATTAATCTCTCACATTCAATTAAAACTTCTTCTTTTCTAATGGCTGGCAGCGAAGGGAGGGAGAAGAGGACCCAGGGGATAAATGGATGGGTATTACTGGAATCTCTCTTACTCAGTTTAAGTTTCTGCTGGTCATGACTGAAAGAAACACTGGGAAGTACTATAACACATCAACAATAAAGTTATTCTATGATCTTGCTACTATATTAAGGGGAAAAATTACATTCATTCCAGGTCTGGCTAAAACTCGCAGAGATCACCAAAGCAAAACACACAAAAACACTCATATTTCAACTAGGTATTTTCATATTTTCTGTTCCTTGAGTAAGCTAAGAATATAGGGCCAAACACTTACTTGTAAGCAGCTGCTGTCGTACATGTAGTTGGTTAATTCAGTGAGCTTTTTTAAAAATAAAAACTCTTGCCAGACATTTTTAAACCAGCATTTTTTGTGCTAAATCAGAGCTATTTTTTTCACTCCTGTCACGTGCTCCAAAACTTGCATCAAGTAGCTACTTCAAGGTTTGCCTTTGCCTGTTGCAACCTTTTCTTACAAAGTCTACACCGTAGAAATGCACATTACTCTATGTTATGGCAGGAGTACCACAGGAAGAATGATGGCTTAAATCTGGGATAGCATATAGAAAGCAGGGTAAGAAAGCTCTCACAAGAAAAATATATATCCAAATAATAATAAAGCTTCTTCACTTAGTAAACTTAATAAATTTGAATAGATACCAGAAAGCTGTTTGGCAGTTGAGAATAAAAATAGGGGGAAAAAAGTTATTGTAATATTTATTGAAAAAAAAAATAATCTAAAAATATTTATTTAACTAGTTTTACATTTACCTTCCCACCCTTCTTCAGTGACATTCCACAGCAGCAGAGTTTCTCAATAGGTACAAAAGGGCTGGTTAGTCAGAATTGTTAATCTGGCCTCAGGTTGAAGTAATGAAAATGAACTGCATCATCCCTTCTTGTCGCCATGATCAATACAGAAAGCACTATCAGTAAACCAAACACTGCGCCAACTATGGTGCTGGTCAAGGTAGGAGGTACAAAGAAATCACTGTCTTTAGCTTGTAACTGGCTAAAACCAGAGACTATATCAGAATTGTTCCAAAACCGCAACAGTCAACATGATCAAGGACAAAACATAGAGTTGAACCACCAGGAGTAAGAGCAATTTAGTTAGTAGTAAGAACAATAATTATTCTTCTATACGGCAGCTGACACCTTCATTTCACAGAAATCACAATACAATCCCAAATTAAAACCTCTCTTCCCCACTGAACAATATTTCATATATACAAGACTCCCACGATCTAAGGATTAGAAAACTCTTCCAGAAGTAAGTGAAATAATTCAGTAAGTGAAAATCATATTGTAAACCCTTCCCATACTCTGATTACTATCTGACTGGAGGAAGAGGACACTAGAAATGTCTCCCCAACTCCCTTGAATCCTACTTTTTCTACTTAATTCTACTTTAAAATAAAAATTCTTTTCTTAACAAAATAAAAACATTCCTTAATAACTGGGTAAAATAAAAGTCTATTTTAATTTTTATAAAGAACAAGGCACTTATTTGAAATATAAAGTTGACTTTGGGAGACAATAGAACATTTAGTCTTAAAATGAAACGCCTCATAAATCTATAGAAGGTTCCTGTAATTTCACAACATACCTGCTCTCAGATGCAGGAGCTTGATTTGTAAACGAAGTTTGTGTCAACTGCTTGGGAGCCAAATCTAAAATTAATCAAAGATTATAACTTCATTATAAAAGTTTCTAGTTGCAAAGGAAATTTGAGCTACACAAATAGTGATTTGCAAAAACATATTCAAGACAATGTTGCAATTTGTTCAAGGCCCATAAAAAAAAGATGCAACCTTGAGGCAGTATTCAGCATTTTCTTCAAAATTTCCACAGCGGTTCTGCAGAGCAGTTTGCCAGCCAGCTAACCACGGCCAATAGTGAACTACATAGGAGTTCAGATCTGTTTATACCGACATCCATATAAATAGCTCTACATATAGTATTAGAATCATAAGTGTGTAGTATGCTCTCAGTTGAGGTGTGCTCAAGAAGTGTAAAAGAAAGGAAAACTCAACATTTTTTACATTCTCTAATAGTACAATTAAGAGTATTTTGCCCTGCAAAAATACCCTACAATGGCAGGAGAAAAAAAAAAAAGTTGGTAAAGCTAAATAGTTAAACATTGCACTCAAAAATCAGGGTCAGATTTAAAACTTAAAAAAAAACACCTCAAACCAAACCAAACAAAGAAAACAAGAAACCAAAAAGCCAAAAGCAAAAGGATGAAATATCAAGAGCAAAGCTAATGAAGACGTTATGCTAGTGATCCATCAATAGTATTTCTTAGTCAAATGTACTTGAGTGGAAAAATTCCCATCACACCTATCATAAGGTCTGACAAACTGCACTCACAGGCTGATAAATTAAGACTATGTAAGAAAAACAGGAGAGTGATTACTTAGTAATTTGGTCAAGATCAAACAGAACAATTTAGGAGGAAGCAATGCAGATACTTATTCAAAGAAAATGGTAACCAACAGAGAATCCTTAACTGAAACCAACCCAAGAGAAGGATCCAACTGAAATACGTAAGTTTTACTACTTTATTACGTGGAAAAGAGAAGGATTTGGTTGGTTTTTTTTTGTTTAAGTTTTCGCTTTTGCTCAAACGGAGCATACTAAAGCATTAAAAGATTCACACATAAAGTACAAAGATGACTAAAAGCAGAGCTGGGTAGAAAACCAGACACTTCTCTTTCTGACCATTCTGCCCAAAGACAAAAGGACACTCATTGCTACTCAAGTGGCCATGAGTCGATACACCGAGAAACACGAAAACCCTGGTGAACAGTTCCAATACCAGAAGGACTGCATCAACTGTACCTTAACTGTGAAACCCTCCTCTAAAAGGAGTATGCTTCCCATATAATCGGTCAGAAGAAGAGGAAAAATTAGTAGTAAACAGTTACCTCGAGGTTCACTTTCTCCAGGTTCTTTTTTTAATTGTTTTGGTGGTTTAGGAGCTGTAACATACTTTACTGGAGAACCCTCTGGACTTGATTCCAAATGTAATCGAAAGTTCTAAACAAAACAGAACCAATTGAATAAAAAACCAAACTACGTAATGCCTCTAACCTATTAACAAAATCACTGAGTTAATTAACACGTTGAATATAGCATCAGGTTGCCAATTCCAACATTATTTTAAGCAAACAAAATGCAACTCATTAGCTAGTTCATATTGAAGTTTGTGATATTAATTTTGAAAAAAAAAATTCATTTTATAGATAACCTTGTAAAATACTTCCTGTAGAACACCTTTGTCTTTAAAATCTTAAATTTTAACAGAACTTTATTCAGCTAGAGAACACTTTTTTCTCCTCTCATTTCTTTTAATACATCTTTCCAGAACGGAAGAGCTATGTCATCAAAATGTGTCCATATGAATCTGTACAAGCTCCAGCTCCAGCAGGAAATTCTACTGATCAACATTTAGTTAACTACAGAACTTAGCAGGATGGAACAGATTCATTTTCCAGCTCACTATCATTCTATCTATGACAGCACACCAGTAAATTATCTTTAATACATTTGGAAATTTTAAGTTACTGTAAAATGAAGTAATTGTTAAAATTCCTGAGGATGGCATTCTCAGAAAACAGAACAGATTTAGAACAGCCTCCCACCATATACCATAATTAAAATTAGTTACCTCATTTGGTCTTGGCTCACATAAATGTTTTGTCAAATCACGCAACAAACCATTTTCTGCACCTCTCTTTGTAGGCTGTTTCATTTCTAACACCATTTCTTTTGTTTTAGCTCTTTCAGATAAAGGATCTGATTTCTCCTGCACACAAGTTGCACTTTCATTCTCAGAGAGTCCCATTATTGACAGCTTGCCTTGTGCCTTCAAAAGCTCTGCTTCTGTAGCTATTTGACTTGCCTCTGAAACTTCCGGGTAATCTTTCAATAAAGAAAGCTTGGGGGCATTTGCAGAACTTAAGTTACTTTGCTTCATGTTACTAGCTTTCAGTAACTTGATTTTGGTCCATTTAGAGTTTTTGTTTGAGGAGTTATTTCTACCATTCAGAGTGCATTTGACAGGCATTCCTTTTTTGCTGGGGAAAAAGCGTCTGCATTGAGTACTTTGACCAGGTTCTTTCTGAGTAAGCATTTCACTCTGTTGAAGCGGTGTTTCAGCATGCTTTTCTTCTGTTTTGGTGTACTCGGCATTAGAGGAATCTTTTTTCACCTCCACTGTATCCGATTCAATCTCACCTGCGATTTCTTCACAAAGTTCAAGGATGCTTACCCTTTTGGATTTCCCATCATTCTCTGACGGATCAGCCACATTCGTTTCACTGACGGATGGCTGTGAAATCTTTTTTGGTTTTGTACTGTTTTTTACACTCTGATGCACCGGCTGTTTTTCCTTAGTTACTGTCTTAGAAGTTGGGTTAAGAGAATCTGTTTCCACTTTCTTTTTGTTGCTGGGAGCAGGAGATACAGGGCCCATTTGGTCTTTCTTAACTTCCTCGAGATTCCTATCAGGACATAATGACGACCCTTGAATGCTGTGTTGAAAGCTGCTGGAATTATCAATTTTATTGGCCGCTTTACAATTTTTCCCTTTCAGAGAGCTAATCACTTCTACATGTATTTCTTTATCCTCATTTGTATTGTTTGGCTTTATTTTCGTCGTTTTCTGTTCCGTTTTATCTCCAGCAGATTTAAGTACTTTTGCTGCAGTACTGTGAGAGTGTCTTTTTGTCTGGCTACTTTGTTTCACTTCCAGAGCTTTTTCTTCTTTAATTTCTCTGTTGCGCAGGGATCTCGCTGGGACGTGTACGTGTGTTAACTGCTGCAGCCTCTGTGATCTCCTCATTGCTGTCTCATTTGGCACAATTATGCATTTTGACTTAGGAATTTCTTGCACAGATTTTTTCTGGCATATCTCCTTACTTTTTGTAGATTTAGGCTGCTGTTGGACCTTTTTGTCAAGTATTGTTTTATAATTTGAGTTGAATCCTGATGATCTTGTAGTCATGCGTATTCCTAGTTCAGGTTCACTGGTGTTGTCACTGGAAGATTCAAAATATTATTTTTTCAGCATCCAGAAAGTAGAATTTGCCATAAGATTCTTCTCATTCCTACTAACCTCTGCCTGTTTTTTTCCTAACACCAGATCTTACACCCTCAATACTTTTAGAAGAATTTTCTCTAGAATCATTCTAAAAAGACTTCACTTCCACTCGATTACTCTTTAGTACATAATGTTCTTTAAGTATGGCAAGGCTGAACAATGAATCCCAGATGAATGCTTTTTAACATCTCTAGTAGTTTTTAACTGTTGACACCTGTGGCTTTCAAATAAAGTATTAGCTTATATAGTATTAGATTTATTTTTGCTTCAGAAACTTTTTTTTGGAGGGATCATTTCTGGATTTCAAGACACTAACATGGTTCCAGAGAAAGACCACACAGCAGATATCACACTCACTGATTTAAGGCTAACTATCTATCTGCATCTTTAACTCAAATTCATCTTGCTTAGATTGTTTCTGTAGTAATTTAGTCTACAAAGATAACCTAGAAAAAGAAAACCCAGAAATCACTGACCTGTGTGATTTGACAGAGGTTTTGAGCATGGTTTTCTCCTGCACTGCACACTGATTAGGCTTTGATTTACTTGCAACATGTTTTGTGTCTGACACCTCTCTTTCCTTCTTCACCAACGACGGTTTGCTGTTCTTGTCCAGCTTTGGACGTTTAGCAGAAGGCTCTACTAACATAGACTTCCTTTTCTGAGCTGCCATTTCTGTAAAACACAATAAATGACTACGCTTTTAGAGTCTTTGTCAACTGTTGTTACAGTGTCAGTCAGTATAAGCAAAGATTTGTCTGTTTTACAAAACAAGGTAACTGACATTCACTTTTCCTCTTAGAGGCAGATCATGCTAATTGTGATCAGAAAGCAAATCATCAAAGCAATCTCAAATCAAATTATGTCTATTTTACTTACAGTTTTTTTACAAGAGGCAATCGATGTTTAGGCCAAAGTAACTTATCAAGGTGTGCCAAGAGCATTCCTTATGTATATGCTTATGAACACGACGTTTCATGCCACCTATGAAGAATATAAAATGTTCATGCAGTAAGCACTTAATTAACTTCCTTCTCAGACTCCGAATTTGGCATTCTCATCCTCTTTCACCCCTTCAAACAATGCTTTAAAGTTTTGTTGATAAACAATTAAAAAAACCCTACAAATTTTATTTCCATACCCGATAATTTTTGGCGTTTTGCTGTTTTCAGGATTACCCCTTTACCTTTCAAAAGGTGATAGATAATAGTGCCATTTGAAAGGAAGTTTCTTGGCCCTCTGCATTTTTCCAGAGAATAATCTGCTGCTCTCTTTCATGGCCCATAAAAAGTAGGTCTGCTGTCAACCCTGTGCCTCACAGTAACAGCGCATAAATCCGTTAGACTCTAGCAAATTTTGTGGTTGCAACTAAAGAGCTTCATAGACACCAGCAACCGCCTATAACTGTTCCTTCTAATATGACCTGAGCTGCCCATCAGAGACAGAGAGCCTAGAAAGTGACATTATTTGAGACAATTTGCCTTGGGCATTTAAAGATGATGTCTTCATGAGAACCGAAATGATGTTAGCGATGCAGAAGTGAGTCTGCACAAGAGTCTGAAAACTATCAGAGATGGTCAGTGAAAGTTCTTCACAGATTCGGTTGACCGTATCTTTCATATCTATCTGTGGCTTCTGAAACTTTTAAGTCCTCTTATTCAAAGATATTATTTTTTTACTATGGCACAAGTAATAATTATTCAGTAAAGTTTCACTAGTGCATTTTTAAAATCAAGTTACTAGAAGACTCAGTGCTCAGCACTTCCATGTCACCTTTTTAGGTCAGGAATTATTAATTTTTGCCATTGATAGACTGACAAAGAAATACAGCTTTAACAAAATCATATTACTTTTCAAACCTTAACTAATCTGATGTTAAATTGGACAGATTCTAAGGTCAAACAGTAACTTTAGCAGTTGTAATGAAATGAAAGTATCTGGTCTGTGTTATACAACTACAGTAAGCCTTCCAGTACTGGCAAACGCATGTGCTTCTCTAGCAGTTTTAAAGATACTTACATTAAGCCCCCTTAAATAAATATTAATTATACAAAAGAAAAAAGAGCACTTTTCTTTCAGACTTTAAATAGTCCTTAACCCCATTTTCATTTAGCCACTCCTTTTATGAAGATGCTTCCAACCATGCAAGACTGACAGTGCTCAAATTCCAGAGACCAGTTTTATTTTCTGACTTTCTCCTTTAACAGAGCTGCGTGGCCAGTGACTCATAGTTAAGACAGAATTAAAGAACATATTCAGAAAGAAATCTCTAATAGCACTTTTCATAGTGCTATTTCCATGTCTCTCTCTAAGAAGCCAGTAACAGAATTTGTGTTCCTTACTTCTAATAGCTCATGAGCTCCATGACACACAGTACGTCTACAGGTTTCCACTAGCCAAAGATCATCTGTCAGAGCTGCAGTACAGCCACTCACCCTGAAAGCAACAGCTCCAGCTGCTGAGTAAGTCTTTGGTCACACATTCTTTTAGTTTGTAGCACAACACTGACTCTCAGAATTTGAGAACACCGTGACACATACTGCGCACACCTGGACTTTCCTGGGTTTTTTCCGGACATATACAGACACCACTGTCAGTCTCAGCCACATCACATGGCATATCAGGAAAAATGCTTCAAGTACAAAACTGAAAATCTAATCCTTCCGTCCCCGGTACTGCTTCTCAGGACACTGACAAACACACTCTCGTCCCACCAAGAGAACTAGCTCTTTAATAATTTCTTCCCTACTGACAGGACTTTGCACAGGAGAGCGCGGACTTTTCAGCATTCGAGAACTGGCAGTGTGCGCCCTGAAGAAGTCCCCTCTAGTAACAGCCAGATAATGGAAAGAAGAGAAAACACAGAAGTACAAGAACAAACGACACAGCAATCAAAGACTTTGGTGCAAGAAGTAGAGGGAAAACAGAAGCGCGCAACCCCCACGTCCTTAAACCGGTAGCGAGCCCTCGGCCTCTGCTGGGACAGCGGGCCCACCTGCTCGGCAGAGCGCTGGGGTCTCGCACAGGAGCCTCCCCCACTGACCGCCACGACAGAACCTCGCAGCCTGGCGCCCGAGCTCCCAGCCGAGATCCCACGGTGGAACTCGGGAGAAAGGAAGAGAGGGGAAGGCCTCCAAGCGTGGCCCAGTGTCATCTGCCTCAGCGCTCCACCGTGACAGGCGCTCTGGAGCAGGGCCCGACAGCGGGCCCCTCAGTCCGGCCGAGGCAAAGGGCCACCGAGGAGCACGGCGGGGGGCCGCGGAGCAGAACGCCGTAAGCGCAGGGCACCCCTCCAGCTCCCGCCCGCCGGCAATCGGCGAGGCGGTACGGCGGGTCCGAGCTCGGGCGGCGTGAAGGCCCGCCGGGGACGCGCGG
>VZZY01001230.1:18265-49958 GCA_013400335.1 Eurystomus gularis
CCGCGGAGGCTGAGCCCTCGGGGCCTGCGCTCTGCGAGATCCCTCCCACCCTGCCTCCCTCCCTCCCTCCCTCCCTGCCGCCGTCCCGGGCAGCAGCTCAACCAGCTCGGGCCCGGGTTGGCCGTTAAGCCTCGTCCTCTGTCATAAGGCTTCTCACCTGCCAGAAACGAGGGGTGAAGTGGTGTCGAGTGCTGACAGGCCGGTGGTGACGAAAGGACTTCCGTGATGTCCCGCAGTGTGAGTGACACCTCATGACTGGCACCCAGCTAAGTGCAGCTGTGCGCTGCCTGGTAATTTTGGCGTTACAGCAATACCTGCTCGCAGCAGCATCTCCGAGCGCTTGTGGATCGCTTCTCACAAATCTATCTGGGAATCCCTCTGAAGATAGGTTTGGTACTGTACCGACGTGATTCCTAACGACACCTTTGGAAACGTCTCGAAGGATACAGGAATAGATTTTGGAGTTGCTGACCACTTTTGTGCTAGGTGTCCAGACAGCTGTCAGTCTCCGTAATTCAGGTGCAGAATTGCACCAGTGTGTGTTGTTTGAGCATAAAAGCGAGACAGATGCTTGTCTGCATCTTGGAGACCAGAGGCTTGCTGGATGTGTGCTGGTCCTGTGCAGTGTCCACTTCTCTCTCCAGAGTGACGAGTTCACTCAATGAACTGTCTTTTTAAGTCAAATGAGGTTCACTTTCCCAAGTTCAGTAGGAAACCTGCAGATGGCAGCTAGTTGTTTTAAAAGTTATGTTCTACACTGTTTCACAACTCATTCTATAGCATAACCATGTATTTGTGATTTTTTTTTTTCCCATTGCCTGGGATATTGCAGTCGTTGCTACACTGGGTAACAGATTTGTACCTTATCTAACCTTACCTTGTGGCTCCATGACCTCAGGATATTGCCATGTCTGAGCCTATGTCTATGTTGGCAAGCAAGAGAAGTTCTGAGCAAAAGACGGGGAGCTGAGGATCTGGCATCCACACCGCTGACAAGCCAGTCCAGACTAGGTTTGGTCTAGTCCTGTGGATGCAGCGACTGCTAGGGTTGGAACACATTACGTGAGTTTTGGGGATGTATCTGTTGGTTTCGTTTACTTCAAAAGGAATTCATTGTGCACAGTCCAAGGCCCTGCATGACAAGTGGGAACAACCAGGTTTCCTTCAGAAGGGCTCTTGGGATCCAAACTAGAACACTAATGCAGAGATACCTCCTGTGTACCTAGTGCACTCAGTCCATATTACTAGGCTAGGGCTAACTTTAAGTACATCCAGTGTGTCAGGATCTCAACATTAAGTAGCTTTGCTGTTCATGGCCACTCCTATCAGTATGTTCTACTCGCTAATATACACACAGTTTATTTGACTGTAAAGTTACGTAGTGATGTGCACACATCGCCGCATCAGAATGACTGCAGAACTGTGGGATGAACCTTGGCATTAGCCAACCAATAATTGGCTGTGAAAGATGTTAGAATAAAAGTTTTTGAATGGCAGCATGTGACAGTTTCACCCAGAAATTTCTGATTTCCTGTACAGATTTCTGGTTGCAGTTTGCTGGTCTAACAGACAGAGACCACACAAGTTATTTCAGTACTTGGAAGCTGCACAGTGTACATGTTCTTTTGTTAACATTTGAAGTATTTAAGAAGTGGTTGTTTTGATTTTTATAATTAACTCTTTAGGCCCTTTTTATAATCTTCCAAACATTTTATTGATTTCTATAGCTATTACATTTATGGGATTGATTGTTGGAAATTGCAGTCAAGTTGCTGAATAGCATAAACATTTTACATGTAGATCAGATTTCCTGGAGATACTTTGTTCTGCATATAAGGGATTTTTTTTTCTCTCTTTTGTTCTGGTTTGAGTTAGAACCAAACCAATTCTGTTCAGTGATTTTACTTTTCAGCTGAGTCTCTGCTAACTAACTGCACTTTCTGAAGCTCACAGCATGTTTTCCCAGACAGTGTCTGCTTCCAGCAGTGATAACGCTCCATGTTTAGAATTACTACCAAGGAGCAGCCCAAGGTCACTGCTCACTCTTGTGGGCCACATCAGTGCAGAAAGTGAAAGGCCGCGCATGCAGGGAGGAGCGAACAGGACAGGTGACCCTAAACTGACCAGTGAGGTATTCCATCCCATCTATGTCAAATTCAGTATAAAGCTGAGGGATCACGAGGGTCTCTTCCCTTCCCGTCTGCCTTCCGCTGGCCTTCGCTTCCCCTGGGGCCTTCTTGCCTTTGGGATCCTTCCCTTCAGCCCTTGCTTCTCGGCCCTGCCTTTGACCCTGATTTGTGTGCTCCTGAACCCAGTTTCTGTCAGCAACTGAGCCCAGTCTGGGACTTTGCCAGTGCCTGCTCCACAGTACCAGTGGTGACGATGATGTAATTGCCATCAGGGGGAGGCTGGGTTTGATACTGGTTTTGTATATATTTGTATATATCCCATTTTATTATTATTATCTTCATTAAAGTTTTTTTAGATTTCTTTTCTAATCCAGAAGCCTCTCTCTCATTCCCTTCCTCTCCCATTTGGGAGGGGGCCGTAAGTGTCTCTCCCTTATCCTCTTTCTCTTCCTCTATTTGTGGGGGCAAGGAGGGGTTAACAGAGAGTGTCTGTTGTAGGTCTGGGGGATTGAACCTAAACTTCGACATCTTTATTAACTTCCTTCCTTGCTAAGTCCTTTCTCTGGCCATACTAGATCGAAGCACAGTTTGTCCTAGACAAATGGAAATGTTCCTGAAAAAGTTGAGCCACAGTTCCTGAAAAAGCTGACAGGAGGAAATGTCATTTACAACTCCCTATACCAGGTCCTCTCTAATGCGTTATAATCTGCTGTGACTTCACAGTGAATGCAGCACCATGGTCTCCTGCTCTCCTACAGTAACCTGCAGAAGCTTTTGCAGATGAAGTATACTTTAATCACTGGGTTGCCTGTAAGTTTCCTGAAGGATGATAAAATAATTTATGTTATCACTAACTTTCTAAATTGAAGATAATGATTTCCCATCCCTCTTTCTTAGGAACATGATGCAAGTAAACTTCGATTTTCTCACATCCTTCCGTGGAATAGTAATTTTCAGTACCTCAGGGAAGTAATGAATCAGGCATTCTTAGAAAGCATTACATTCCAAAACCTGGAAAGAGTCAATTCATGGGATAGAATATGACTAAATTCCCAGTTTTCCACAGAAGGTGGCAGCATTTTGAAGCACTGACCTCGGTGTGAACTTACTAGCAAGTGTAGCTTTGCTGAAGGAACACAAACTTGAGGGCAATTTACTGTCCTCAGAATTGTGGTGAATATGAGCAGGAGTGCTCAGGCATGGATTTGCTGTAGAACTGGGAGATCTGGGGACAGAGGATGAACTGCATTCAGATAAGTGGAGTATGTAGATAGGACAGATTTAACCCCCAAATTATTTTACGTTACTTTAGCCTTGTTTCCACTGTTGTAATACTGCTGCCTCTAGACTGCAGCTAAGCAAAAAGTTATTTGCTTCTAGGTTATGCCATTTCTCACAGGAGCAGTAACTCAGCTGAAATATAGATC
Organism: Eurystomus gularis; assembly: GCA_013400335.1. Lineage (NCBI taxonomy): Eukaryota > Metazoa > Chordata > Aves > Coraciiformes > Coraciidae > Eurystomus > Eurystomus gularis. The sequence goes on from VZZY01001230.1 coordinate 21,822, forward strand.
ATTCCAGTAACTGCAGAGAACCCTGCTGGGCTACAGTTCCAGTGTACACAGTGACCCTGCGTAATAGCTGATGTCACCAGAAAGGGGAAGCCTCTCCCACTATTTTCTCCACTTTCTTTCTCCACTCTCAGCAGTGTGCTCCAACCCCATACCTCACGCCACCCTCCGTCTAGCACCCGAGGGACCCTCATAGGAAAGCAAATTTAACTTAATGAGCTAGCAATAAATTGACTGGCAAGTTGAAAAAAAATAGATCATTTTGCCAGGGCAAGAAAAGGCTGAGGACCTTGTAACTGGAATTAGGGAGGATATGGAAAGGCAGGTGAGGAGGAGGAGCGAGCCTTCCCTCTTTGGCTTGTGGAAGTTGTTAAGATAGGCAGCTACTTGTGACTGTGCAGCCTTAGAGCAGGCTACGCAGCCACAGGATGGAGCTCTTGATCCCCAGCTCAGTCATGGCAGTGCTGGTAGCACACAAATCTTTCAGGTCCATCTGACGAGCTAACACACGCCTGACCTGCCCTGGTATTTACCAGACATCTCTTCTAAGCAAAGAAGTGGTAACTGACAACCAGGAGGCAGGCGCTGCTCAAACTTCTCAGCCGTAATTAACCTTGCAAGCACTCCTAGTGCACCGGGAGGATGCTCAGACGGGTTGGCCAAGGCTACATTTGAAGCTGATTTAAACTAGTGGTTTTCTAACGCTGTAGATCTTCTAAGGAACTGGAGGAGCAGCAGAGACAGCTTAGGGCCCTGGCTTCAGTCCATTCAGCAGATTCCAAAAGTCTCTTTACCTTCACCCGGGAAGAAGTGAGAGGCTGATTTTTGCATCTCCAGCAGAAAGAGACAGAAAAGTTGGATCCCTCAGAGGAAGAGATGTTTGCCAGTTGAAGTGATTGCTGGCTGTTGGGGCTGCTGGTGCATTTGGCAGGTTTTTCCTTTTCTTCTGTTGGCATGAAAATTAAAAAAAACCCAAACAACCACAGCTGGGATATTCTACAGCGGAGTGGCTGCAGGAGTTCTCTTGCTGGCTGGTAGGAAGCACCACTAGCTTACTGTGGGGAGGGGATGTGGCACGTGTGCTGGAGGTGTGTGGTAAGACCCCAGGGAGATTCTTTTGGGCCTTATTATCGCTTCCTCTTTCTTCTTCATTGCCTTGAGCATTCCAAGGCTCTTTTTGACCAGCCGGCATCCTTGGTTGAGAACCACAGCACATGGCTCAGGGTGCCTCTGCATGAAGACAACTCAGTGGCTCAGGGAATCAATGTTTTGTCTTTCTCTTGCAGGGCCAGCAGGAGCAGGGAGGTGATTGTACCTCTGTATTCGGCACTGGTGCGGCTGCCTCTTGAGTGCAGTGTTTGGTTCTGGGCCCCTCACTACATGAAAGACATTGAGGTGCTGGAGCGTGTCCAAAGAAGGGCAGTGAAGCTGGGAGGGGTCTAGAGCACAAGTCTTATGAGGGGTGGCTGAGGGAACTGGGGTTGTTTAGCCTGGAGAAAAGGCGGCTCAGGGGAGACCTTCTCGCTCTCTACAACTACCTGAAAGGAAGTTGTAGTAAGGTGGAAGGTGGGTCTCTTCTCCCATGTAGCAAGTGGAGGAACAAGAGGAAACGGCCTCAAGGTGTGCCAGGGAAGTTTAGATTAGATACGAGGAAAAAATTCTTCCTCTAAATGGTCAAGCTTTGAAACAAGCTGCCCAGGGAGGTGGTGGAGTCACCACTCCTGGAGGTGTGCAAAAGACTTCTAGATATGGTGCTATAGAGTTTAGTGGTGACCTGGCAGTGCTGCGTTAATAGTGGGTCTTTTCCAACCCAGTTGATTCCATGATTCTACAATTCTCTTTTCCTAGTGGGGTATAAAGAAAAACACTTTATTTGGTGGTAAAAAGCCCCAAGTTTATATACATTTGCTAGATGTAGTTTTAAAGAGAAATGTCTCATAGGGATTCGTATCTGGGATTGGAACGAAATGAAACAAGATGGTGCAAAGGAGCAGAAATTCTGCTATTAATCATGTTACTTTTATTTGAACAGTAAGGTGTACTTTTAATGTACGTGGTTTTATTTTTATTAATACTTGATGCAGAGTTTTGAACAGTACTGTACCCAAACAGTTTTACAAAGATAATGTTCAATACACTGTTTATTGCTCATTGTTTTTCTGTGAACATAAAAACTGGAAATGAACGTAAGAATAAATAAGGCACCCTACTAAAACACTGTGTTCATGTATTGTAGTGACATGCACAAAATTTCGTTTTGCTTTTACAAGTCGCTTTTCTCATTTTCCTTATTAGAGAAAAAATAAGTTAGACTTTGTTATTTGGGCAAGGGCCAGTGCTTGTCTGAAAAGTCAAAATTGGAAAGCAGTTTCTAGTTTTTTAAATTTAACCTTCCACCTTACAAAACTAGCTGTTGTATAGTATGTCCCAATTTCTTTTTCTAAAGACAGGAAGTATTTTTGTTTTGCCTTCGCGGTTACTAGGAAACATTCCTTGCAAGAGGACTGTTCACGTTCTGCTTGAGACAAAAGACCTGATTTGACATTTTATCTGCGTTTTCTTCTTGGACTGACCCCACTCAAAGGATAAAAATAAAAGCAAAGGCATCTTTACGGACTTATCTCGTGTGGCTGGCCCCAAATCAGGGATCAGCACCAGCTGGAAGCTCCACAGAAGCTGTTTAAAAGCCTGTTTAAAATTTGAGTATGCCCTCAGTTAGAACTTCCCAACCGTTTCAAAATACATTCTGTCCAACCATCCTTGTTCCTCAGAGGTCTGCTTTGGCCCTCACTCTCTTTCGGGGCGGAGGAGAACAGCGGTGCCTCAGTCAGCCTCACAAACCTGTACGCTGCGAGGGCCCAAATCGCTTTGCAAAGGCTGCAGTGATTTGACAACCTATTGCTGGAGCGCTGGCAAATGATCAAGTAAAGCAGGGAGATGGGGAGACCCCCACCCCAGCTCCCAGCTTTCTTTAAACAGTTTGTTACATTTCCTTTATAAATTATCTGCAGTTAAGGTTAGGGGTTTTTTTATTATTATTTGAAGCAGATTATATCATAATTTCCTGATATTCTAACGTTTATTCTTTTAAACTGAGATGTTCTTGCAGGGTAATACAATCACAGCAGACAGAATCATCGAGTTTACCAGTTGGATGAAGTAGGGGTTACACACAGGACAACACCCAGCTTCACATGAACTGTGAAATGCAAGAGATCTTCTAATTATAGAAGTCATTACAGTACTGTTTCAAAGGAATCTTTTTGGTAAACACTACAAATTAGCTGTTTAAAAATAATCACGTAAGACAAGTATGGCATTGACATAGTTTAAAAAACAATAAATAGCCCTAAATCTGAATACTCCCAGGGCAGAATGACAAAAGCAGTATCCGTCTAATGCTATGGAAAAACATGCCTAAATTTTGACTTCTTTGAAAAAACAGTGCTTGTGTTTCCTCCTCCTTTTGTTTTCCTATTTTAAGATTTTTCACCATCAGTGCCCTAAGGAGTGGGCCAACTTGTACTTACTATGTGTGATAGGATATGCTCCTACGTATGTACTGGTTTAAATTAAAATTCTGAGGAATTATAATCTGTTTGCTTTATGGTTAAGTGCAGTTTGACGTATGCAGAATGCTGTTTCATTTAAGGTCATTCTTAGTAAGGCATATTAAAAATAAATATAAAAGTGACAACATAATATTTAGTTTGTTGCTACAAAATCTTAGGCAAAAAAATATTTTTGCATGTAGTAACGGACCTTATCCATTTGCTGGCTTACAGGAGTTAAAATTTGTGCATTAAGCTTAACTGCCCTTGTCAAGATGTGCCACTGTGCTATAATAGCGGTCCTGTTACATGCTAAAGATTTTATTTCCATGCTCAAACACAGCTTGCACAAACTGCTTGAAGACTCTGTCCATGTAAGTGCACTTCCATGGCCATATTCCTTCCAGAAAACCAATATGGCCTCCACACGAAGTCAGGACCAAAGCAACGTTTGCATTTTGTTTGGCAGTTTCTACTGGGATAGCTAAAAGGGAGGGGGAAAGAGTTTTAAGTGCTTATCCTTCTAGGAAATACCAGCCACTGAATAATTTCTCCTGTTATATATGACTAAATACACACAACATTCACATAGGCTTAAACGTAGCGCAGGACATAGAACCATAGCCATTTAAAAAGCCATTTCTCTCCTCATTAACTCACCTTATGTGTGTGATTTCTCTGCCTGCCATAAAAGTTTCAGAAATCGTGGGGCTTCATCTTTCTTTGAGTCCCACTGCTGGAACAGCACCCGTGTTAACGTGTACTTAACTATTTGGTATAAGTAGTGTAAGTGAAACGACAATCAAGCCTGTAGTTTTTAATTTGGGTTGCAATATTCAGCTTTGGAAAAAATTAGGAACTGGGACCTTAATTGTGAATCCCATTCTTTTTGTAGGACTCTCCAAACGCTAAGCCTTTAATGTCATGGTAGGATTTTGTCTGTAGGATATCCTGTCAGCTAATCTGAAAGATTATCTTGAGTTAGCATTATTATATCTGGTTTGCCATACAGTTACACCAGACATTTGCACCACGCCATGCAAACACACTGGGAGACGGTTCCTGCCCTGAGGAGCTCCTAATCTAAATGTGTGAGGTACACAGAGAAAGAGGAAGGGCAAACTGCACAGGGACACAGAGCGCCACCAAAAGCTGTCACCCGGTAGGTTAGTGGTTCTCTACTGAATAGTGACTGCTAGAAAATGATTGTAGAATTTAGATTGTTAGGCCAAGGATTTTTCTTTTGCTGAGTTAGTTTCCAGCTGCATCAGCTCCTTGATCCGATTCCCCGTGTTAACGCCAGTATATGAATGGTGACAAGCGCAGTGCGGTGAGGACTGCTGTGAGGTGGTCCCTCCAGTGGCAGTTAGCTTACAAGTTACCAGTGAACTACAACGGAGACATGCACTGATTTGGAACATGTAGAAAGGGGACTTCAATGCATCTTATTTTGAATATGCATAGACGCGTGGCTTAACCAATGCCATCACTTGGGCAGTTCCCTTTGCGAAAGAAAATAAAGGTTAGTCAGTGCAGACTGACAACAGAGCAAGCACAGGACTTCACAAACGGTATTTCGGTGTGACGGGATGACCCCATTATTATATGAATGGGCTGACACAACAGTGGAGCTTTATGGAGTTGTGGTGTTTGTGCTATTGCTGTAGAAATTATTTAAGCAAATTTATCTGGAGTTTTAAGTATGCTAAATATGCTCCTGAGCAAGCAGAAATCTCCATACATTTCAGTAAAGAATGCCTTTCAAAGTTCCCATTTTCAAATAATAAATTTCATGGAAGAGAAAAAAATAATATTGTACAGAATTTTTGATTATTCAGGATTGGCGGAAAAAAAGAAAAAGCAAAAGAAGGCTTGTTTTGTCCAGAGGTTCAGTTACCTAAATCCCTTTCTGACTGGACTTTCTTCAGGGACACTCCTGTTTCTGAATGTCTGCTCTTCTTTATCCCTTTATACATTTGCTATTTCAAAGGTCGTTATCCTTTAATAGTCTATCATTAATAGTCATCATCCTTTCTTCCTAGCTGAGTTCCCGACTTTCAGGTGGATGCTGGCAGACTCGTTGTGTGCTTCAGATGCCAATTTCCCTGTTTTTTAGCAATTAGAGTTCCTTAGCCCAAGAAGGACCCCTGGCCAGAGTAGGTCACACGAGCTCCCGAGCACAGTGACTGTGGTGAACAGAGATCGGGTCAGGAGCACTGGGCCTGCAGAGCCCAGGGAGCGGGCTGTGCCTTAGAGGGCCTCACTGTCAGTGCCCGAAGGACATGGTCTGTTCCACCTCAGGGCTTCAGCACGGATGCTAAACTAACCATATCCATAGCAGGGTTAGTGGGTTTGATTAATGTTGTGTTATAAGGTTCCTGCTTATAACATCAGGTACTTGACTGTGCCCTGAAGGGAGCACCAACCAAGCTCCACAGAGCAATGGGCATGCTCTTGCAGAGTACACCAGATCCCTTGCTGCTCGGTGCTGTTTGCTCCTTTCACTCTTTCTCCTCCCTTCAGAGCTGCACGTATTGAAGTAGTCTACAGATTACAGCATTTAATAAGAGATTTCTGGTTCTTCACTAGGTGGAAGAAGGCATGCTTCTCGATGTCTCTACAAAAAGTACTTGACTTTTTCTTTGTTCAGCTGGAAAATTGAAAATACTATATGCAGTATCTGGGCATTGTGAAGCAATACTGAAGCAAGATTAAAATGACAAGTCAATGAAATAAAAGCCCAGGGCCTGCCAGCCTGGACTGGGGAATAGCACAGGCTGGAAACGAGAGATGCAGAAAACAATGTGTTCTTTCTTGCAATCCAACACATGCATCGTTTTCAGACTCCAGGCTCAGAAAGCGCTCATCTGAAGTTTTCTGAGTCAATAGGCCTAGCAGTCTCTGATCTAGCTGCCTTGGATTCTGTGGGTGAAGACGCTGCTGTATATAAAGACAGCGGCTACAATTCATGTCAGCTTCTGCCAACTGCATGGGAATTTTCCCATTTATCTCAACCAAGTCCTCTGCTCCTCTTCCCTCTAGCAGCACACGGGCCATGTTAAACAGAATCCTGATAGGGAGGTGGGGATCAGACTCAAGCCTGAGTCCCCCTTTCCTGCCTCATCAATGAATCCACTTTCCATGGTTGTTCTGCAGCTGTCTCCCTGGTCCCTGAGCAGACTAATGCATAGCTTTATATGCAAGGCTGTGGGGAGGAATGCACGAGGAGAGACAGGCCTGACTTCTAAGAATCAGAGAGAACATGAGAACTCCAACAATCCTAACGGACTCAGCTGTGTACTGGCCTGAACACACCTCTTCACTAGCTAGGACTGTGCAAAAACCTGATGGTCTTTCACTCTGTCAGCTACAGTGTACAGAGAATTATCTTTTCTTACCCTTTCCTGATAAGAAACTGCTTTGCTGGGTGTGAGGAAGGGAGATGACAACACATATCTCCTCTGCTGTGCCAGCCCAGCTGGGGAAGGCCTTGCGGGCAAAGCTCACGGTCACCTCTGCATACCTATCATCCAGAGGTTGCCAGCATAATGGTACCTCCCAAATCAGCTTGCTGGCGGTTAATTTTTCATTCCCAAACTTATTGGCAATACCGTAGTGGGCGCCGTGGGCTGCCTGCCTCCAAACAACTCTCTCCTAGAAGCCTACTAGCGCTAGGATGCTGCTTATCTTCTGTGCCAGGTAGGGTGCAAGCCACGCAGAGGTCTTTATGAAGACTTTCCCATCGTGAAGGTTTCCCTGTTCCAACTAACATGCTTTTACAGCAGAATTCTGCCACAGATCATCGCTGTTACCACAAGCCGCAGCACTGTGCTGAATATGAAGTCATCTGCTTCCATCTGCAGTGAGGATTTTTAGTAGGTGCTAAGTCTGACCTGCTGTTACCTCTCTGCCCTTCTTACCTTCCCTATTGTGAACAGGAGAGTCTGTCCTTGGCACAGCTGGTCTTGATATAGTTGGGTCACCATTTGTGTGACTCCTTCCCAGCAGAGTTGCTTGCTCTGCAGCTTCTCAGGAGAGAATTGCTCTCTGGAGCCAAAATGCAAATGACGCTTGGCAACGATGTAGTAGTTTTCTCAAGGCTGTTTCTAGGGACTATTGGGCATCCACAAATACACTCACAATGCAGCAGAGAAAATTCTGCAATGTAAAGAGCAGATGAATGGAGCACTGGGTGTGAGATACTCTAGGATTTAGGGTGGCATGCCAAAAGATATTTCTGTTCATTTCTGTCCACGTGTAACCTTGTACTTATGTTTCTGTAAGCAACATCTGTACCGCTGTTTGACCCGGCAGGCACAGACCTGTTATTTGGGATCACAGAATCACAATGGAAATACAGATGTGCAGAGTTACCTCATTCAAAATCACTTGTTGTACGTTCTTTGCAAGAAGTATTTTGAAAAAAAATAACAATGGAAAAACATGCATTAAGCATCAGCTTAAATACTTCACTGCTGTCAGACTTTCTGCTCCATTGTTTGCTTTATTTCTCCCTGCTCCTTAAACTCGTACCCTAATTGTTATCCATCTGGACATTCCTTGGCCATTTGGTCTCTCCAGACAACTTCATTCAATCGTACTGTTTATGTAATAGGATGAAAAATAACACCTAAGCCAAGTTTTAATTCAGAGGGACAGAAAAGGTTCGCAGAGTTCAATAAAAAGCATAACTGAGCTTCAGACATGCACTAACTTGGCACAGTGGTTTAGGAAGGAGCTGGCACGGTACCTAGCTTCAAGGGCAGTCTTTCAGTTCAGGCACAGTGCTCACCAGTGGCAGTCAGCTAAGCAACAGTATAGTAAAATTTAAGTTGGATGCCTAATACGCTGCTTAAAGTTTCTGAGGAGTAAAAGGCCACTTCGAATGAAAAGTTAAATGTGACACTGATAATGAATGCTGTCATTCTATCTTCTTGATTTTTCACACTTTAAAAATAAAAGGGCTTGACTTGGTGATATTACATATTTCCTAAAGTGGCGGCTCATTTAAATTAGTTATGGCGAAAGAAGTGTCAGGCAATGAAGACATCATTTGCTTTCACTAGTTAGTATTATGCAATAATACTATTTCTGCATTCCAGAACTAAACTACAAATACATCGACTGCCAAGCTCTATGAATTGTAGACAGCAACATTTAGGAAGGACTGCAAATGAATTTTTTCTTCCTAATACTGGACTGAGATCAAAGGGCACGCTTTCACAATACATTCAGAAATAATCGCTGGGAAGTACAAAGCGTACCAAAAAAGCTACATAAGAAAAACGATCAGGAAGTAAGAGGCAACAGAGACAGCATCTGCACTTCTTAAGGAAAGTGTCTCTTTAGGTCCATATTGTGTAATGACAAAGCAGACTTGGGTTTGCATCTCCTAAGCTCTGTTATAGGAAGACAGATGTGTATCCTTTATAAAGGATATTTAAACACAAAGGAATTCTGGAACAGCTTTCTCCCTAACGAGTTTTCTAGGCCTGTTCCCCAGCCGTTGGGATCCGTAGCTATCTACGACAGAGGTGGAAGGCTTAAAAGCTGGTAGGTATTACTGGGACAGATGAGGCATGAAATAATCAGTGCCCAAAGGCTGGGGTCTGGTTGAGAAGAAAATCTGTGGCTTTAAATCTATCATAGAGCTGTGAGTAAAAACTGCATCTGGTGGCCACAGGCTTACATGTGTCTACACACTTTTAAGTCAGAAAAAACAAGCCAGTTGCCAGAATAAAGTCACCTCCCAGAATGCCAGCTCTTTATGTTTGCTACCATAAAACAGCTTGCAGAAGTGTCAAAATGAGTGAACTCCAGTAAATGGCAGCAGTTGCCATAATTTCTAGGTTGCTAGTCAGGGTGCTCTGTGTCTCCTGCCAGTGCAACTTTTCATGTGGAGGGTGCAGAGCACAAACAAAATACGAGCCAAGGAGATGCACAAAACACAGTCATGCTATTAGCTGCAAATCAGCGTTGTCCTGGTGGCCCTTTCTAAGGTAAATTTGTCCCCACAAGGACAATGGTTTACAGCCAGCAGCATTAACTCTGTGAGTAAGGAATAAATTAATGCCTAACCACTCAAACATTTTCATGAAAAGGCTGGTTAGGGTCAGAGTTTAAGGCAGCACAAACAGTCATTACAACAGACTCTAATGCTTCCTGCTTCAAGTTCCTCAGTGTGCTCTACCTAACACCCCCTCTGCACTGCAAGACTTCTAAGGCATTCTAACAATAGGTTTGATAGTTAATCTTACACAAAAGACCAACCCTATAATCCACTATTCACCGAGACTTGTGTTTCTTTTAAAAACCAGCTTCAAGGGAAGATACCTCTACTACAGCCGTACTCTAGGGGAGCCAGTCCTTTGGCTGTTTCAACTACACAATCACAGAACTGTTGAGGCTCTAAGAGACCTCTTGAGATCATCTAGTCCCAACCCCCCTGCTCAAGCAGGGTTACCCAGAGCAGGTTGTCCAGGACTGTCCAATCAGGTTTTGAGTATCTCCATAGATGGAGACTCCACTCTATGCCAGTGTTTGACCAGTCTCATAGTAAAACAGTGTTTTCTTGTGTTCAGATTGAATTTTGTGGGGTCACGGTCAATGGTTGGCTCTTGAGAGCTGGAGGTGATAGTCTAACATGAAGAGACAACTGGATGGAGTATCTGCACTAGCTTTAATCCAGCTAACAAAGGTCCCCGTTACAATAGGCTGGAAAAGGGTAACGAACCCAGCAGGGATAGAGGCACGCTGTCTGTGTCGCTGCTGTTGTTACTTGTGCTAACTAGCTTACTCCTGCCACAGTTACTACTTCATTTTAGAACAGAAACCACAAACTAAGACGGAGCTAAAACACAGAGGTGATGCCATTGTTCCCTCTCTAAGATACTCAGTGGCAGAAGCATAACACAACAGATGACCCACCTTGCAGTACTATTGGGAAAGTCATCCTCGGGGCCATAAGAACCATAAAAATTTGTCTTCAGAATCACTAGCCATATTTGGATACAGATTTTAGAGTCACAGACCCATTCGTTTCCATTTCCAGGACATTATATGTTTATAACAGAAACAGCAATTGGCCAATTTCAAGGAAAAGAAAAAAGCCCACACAGGCTAGTAAAAACAAAGGGACTAACTGTCTCAGAAAATCCTGGAACTGCGAATTGTTAAACGGGGATGCAGTATTCTGGAAGAATATTGCTATTGTGTTATTTTTTTTAAGCCTCTGTTTTGGACAATGTGTTTGTCTAATCCCGAGTCACCATTTTTTCCTTCATACTAGGAGGTTGTCATCTCATTGTTCCTGCATAGCATGGATGCTGCTTGTTCAAGAGTGCACTTTTTCTAGTGCACCCTACTGGAGTGGCCCTTTTCATGTCTCATTTGTCTCTAACAGGTCTTCAAACTATAAATAGTAATGTAAGTGTGTGGATGTTTCTGTATGTGTTGTACATCTGTATAGTACAACAGTACACACACCCAGAAAAAGTCTCTTCTGATTCCTTCATTTTTGTTTGTTGCTCTAATCTGTCTGCCTCGTCACTTTGTTTTCCTGACTCGTTCTGCAAGAATCATGCTTGACTTGTGGTGGCAGAAGAAAACTTTCCTGGAATAAATCAAGTGTATAAATGTCATATTTAAAGGCATCAGGTGTTCACTGCTGAAGACTGTCCCCTCAGCCAGCTGTTCATCGTAGTGGTCTTCCTCTGCATTAGCTTTTGTTCTCCCTCACTTCTCAGACAACAAATGCACAGTCCACAGAAACAAGCATATATTTTAAAGACAGTAAGCAACGGGGTTTTGATCTTCAGATCAATAGCAAAATGTTCATGATGACGTGTTTGGCAGAAAATTGGAAAAAAGGGAAAAGAGAGTTTTCAGCCTGTTACTAGCTGATACTGCTGCTTCACCTTCTGGCTAGATTCTTATTAATTTCAAGGTGTCTCCTTCTAGGAGCTCACCTTGTCTATATCTCTTCCCTTACCCCAGCTTTTGGCCTACATGCTAACTTAGATTTTTTCTTATCTTTAATTTTCAGGCACTGGAGGCAACACTGAGATCAGCTGAGTATTTCAAGTTATCTGAAACATAAGCATCTCCCAGACATTCTTTGTAGGGACTGGATTGAAAAATGGCCATAAAAAAATACTTGTTTTTGCTTTCATTGAACTCTTAATGTCCACAATCGAGACATCTGAATCTGAGTTCCTCATTACAGGAACCTTTACAGCTCCTCATTATAGGCTGTCTTTGTGGGTGGTGAATAGAAATGGGTGCTTCTGAGAAGGCAATAGAGCTGATTCCTTTCTTACAGTGAGATAACTCACACCCCAGATGTGCATATTCTTTCTTTTGACTGTAAAGTGTCTGCTAATGGCTAATGATTGTCACCCCATGTGCTTCTGCATTCTGTAGTAACCAAGTCTCTCCATCATCAGCTCTTTTATATGTCTTACACAGGTAAGTAAATTGCAAGACTGATCCATCTCTGAAGGTTTTGATCCTACGTACAAGTAACATTTAAATACACCTCCACACACAGGTCTGAGAATGAGCTCAGGCCTACGTAGTTTGTCTTAATGATTGCATATACAGAAAAATAGATTTTTAAAAGCCTAAACTTACCATGACCTGGTGAGAAAACATCATCCACAGAGTTTAGACATAGCACTGGAATTCCTACTGACTTGAGCTTGCGACACGGGCTAGCATCTTCATAGTAATCATCAATTGTACGGTAGCCAAACATGACTGAAGTGAACTGCTTATCAAATTCTCGAATAGTTCTAGCCTGAAGTACAGAATTCAAATAGGGAACTACGTCAGCCTTTTAAAAACAGCATCTAGCTAAAGCAGGAGTAATATTTTCACATACCTTCATGACGAGATCCATATCAAACAATTCCTCCAACATTTCTCGATGCCTAAAAAGAAAGAGAAGAATTGGAGGGCTTGTTTTTTTGTTATATAAACCGATGTAAAAGTCCTATGCTTTACAGATACATTTATAGAAGTCATTCCCTAACAAGAAGATGCTTGGTTTTAATTTTCTGTCATATTAAAAATCTGTCTGGAAGCCAAGAGCAGAAGATTTGTTCATTCACATGTACCCAGCAACATAGTAAAAATCTGCATAATTAATGAGAAAGATGCCAAAAGTAAGAGAACTAAATATCTGGGAATACAAAACACACTCTAGTTTTATAAAGCGAAGGATGAACTAGTCCTTTTCATGCTTTTGTAGTCAATGCTAGCTTAAAAGAATTAGTATATATGTAGATATATACTGAAAGTCAATATGTGCGTGTCTAAAAAATTTTAAAATCCATTCACTTAATCCATAAATACAGAAGTACATTGGTCTTGTGCCAAGTCCCTTGAGAAATTTAGTAACATTGATGACAATCTTTCTTGCAAAGATCCTTTTCATTTGAAAGCTTAGAGAAGAATGCACACAGAACAGCTATGTGAAGTGTTGTTACAGCATTAATTTTGCCAATATTATTATACCTGCTGTAGATCTCATGCTAACATCCTTCCACCTTGCTAAATAGTTCAGAAGGTAACTCACCTGCTGATAGAGGACTGCAGACAAGTAGTCAAGTAATAGTTGAAAAGAAGCCAGTTTAGCGGCTTCTCCAGAGATTCTACAGATTCAAAAACATTCCAACCCGCAGAGAAAATTGCAGCTGCCATTAAAGGAGTGTCTCTGCCAGTTTTGCCCAGGTAATTTAAAAGAAGCATGCTACAAACAGAAATGGAAAACAGAAACATATATACTATCAAATTGTTTGCTTCAATTTAAAGCAAATATAACCATCAGCCACTTTTTTGTCTGTTTTTCAATAGTTTCTTGTGTCAGCCCTACAGTTGTGCCTAATACTTCTGTAAAGGTAGTCAATAGAATCAACATACGGCTCATAAAGTTTGCTTTCTCTCTGCTGTTGGAGAGGAAGTGAGGGCATTGTGCACGATGTGGAGAGGAGAGTATTTAGAAATAAATAGAGATGTTCAGGTGTTTATCACTAAAGGGAGCAAAAGGTCAAATAAATTTATCTTACTCATGGAACAGGTATTTCCAGATTGTTTTTATGGTTTTACAAGCTCTTAGTCTCCCTGACAAATGCAAGCTGTCCCTGGCATGCCTGCCTCGCCGTGAGCCTGTCCTTTGAGTTGATGGTCATGCCTTTACTCCACCTCACACATACGTGAGAACACAGCTGTATGTAAGGAATGAAGTGGCGGACAATGAATAAAACTAGTGAAACAAAATTATGAGCCAAATAAACGGCTAAGTCTTGCTTTTCTGACCAATTGCAGCTTACAGCCTCTACTGCTGATGTACAGTTGTGTTCAAAAAAGGGGAGTTCACCAGTACCTAACCCTTCAAATGTAGAAAAAATTAAAATACCAGGAGAAAAGTAAAAGAAAAATACTAACAGAAAAGCTGTTAAGACTCACTTTACTGCCTGAGGCCCCAAAATTTACAACCAGCATCTTAATACCAAGCCTTGAACTGAAAACATTACAAGTTCTACAACTTAATATAGCTCCGTGGATCACCAAAACTCTGTACCTTGACTTCACCTGCTTCAGAAGACAGCAAACTTTAGTAAAGCCATCGAGAAACAGCCTTCCATCATAGAGACTTTATCCCCGTGCACTACCTACCAGATCATAGGACAGCAGTGCAAAAGGGAAACCAGTTTTTGGTATTACCAAAGCTTTGCCAGTTGGCAGCACCCATCAGGAAAAGAACAGCAAACAGCCCTCAGGAATGGGCTCCTGCCATCAGCTCACACACTTGAACCCAATGAGGAACGTCATCTGTGGCACGTACAGGAGTTCGGTACCATATGGAGAAGAGGAAGAACCTGTGAGTCACCAGTCTATATACTGTAAGAACATTGAACCATAAACCAATTAAATAAAAAGTTGCCGTAGTAGAAGAAGCCACTTCTCTAACAGAACGCACAGAATATATGTGTTAGAGAGGTTTAGGAATCTTTACGTTAGAAAACAAAGTCCTTTTCCAAAAGAATACATACTGAAGATCAGTAGAAGAAGTAGGCTTTCATCTGTATTTACACCTTTGTGAAGTGAATGCTTATTTTTCTTCTTAATTGGGAAAATGTGTTGTATATAGATTAACTGGCTATTCAGAAATTTTTAAAAAGGGATAGATAATAAAAACTGTTGTAAGATTAAGACAAGTGGCTGATTTTCACAATATGCCCCTGGTGAGATCTCTGCTCCCGCTTTATTTTAAACATGCAAGTGCTCAAATTAATTTTGAAACATGGAAACAGTTCCCTTGTAGATGATTAGAGACTGTTCCACTTTTCGGTACAACTAAGCATATGCTTTCTCTTTGTGGTTCAGGACTTTAAAAACATATTGGAGAAAGAAGTTGGAACAGCTTGCCTAAAATCACCCAGTGGTTGTGGTGAGGTAAAAGCCTGGAATACAGCACAGATCCCTTGTGCCATACTAACAGGCTTTGCCTGTTTAAGACACTATAACCAGGTTAAGCCAAGGACAGAAATGACACTAAGGGCTGAACTGGTCTTTTGTACCAGTTGAAGAACAACTAGCTTCTACCGTACCTTCAGGCCTGAAAACCTGGTGCTTCACCTACTACACCCCAGTCCTCCAGTGTAATGGTCCACCACACATCAAGCTACCCATGAAGAACTACTGTGCTTTAAATCTGTGTGTCATCATTGAAACCAGCCTGTACCACAGATACTTTCACCATTTCTAACGCAACATGTTTTTATAATACATCATGTTATTTCATGTTTTGCATGCAAAAAAGTCTGAGGTGGGGAGAGGTAGCAGGCCAAGTGAGGTAAGAGCCAACAGGCACACTAACCTTGTCGAGAAGAGTTTTAAACTAGGTTTCTCAAGGGATAGAGAGCCAAGCTGGAAAAGAAGCAAAGGTCTGTCAGGCCCTGACGAAACTCCCAAGGGCTAGCATAATGGAGGAGGCTCTCACAACCTCCCTGAGAAAGCAGCATGACTGTGGCCCTTCTCATGTGCTAGCACATGCATGAACACACAGTATGGGAAAAAATAGAAGGAATTAGAAGTCTGCATAGTCACAGAACAAGTTTATTGGTTCACAGAGACATGATGGCAGAGAAGACTATGCTATGATGTATGCAACCAGACTCTTCATTAAGGACTTGAAGGCAAGGAGGAGTGTTTGCACCTTAAAGAGAGAAGCCATTTAAATGCACAGAACTTTTCCTTGGGGCAGATTATAAGCCGATTCAGAGCTAATACATCAAAATCAGATAGGAGGCTAACAAAGGGGACATCATGGTGGGTGTCCGCTACAGAATTCAAGTCTTTGGACAGCTGGAAGAAGCTTCATAATCACTGGGCACAGGGAATTGTAACCATCCTGACATCAATTGGAACAACAACACAGCAAGGCACACAAGCAGACCAGATTTCTGGAGAGTATTAAGGCTAATCTTTTGATACATAATCAATGACCAAATAAGGAAAATGTTCTATGTATATGCTACTCACACGTAAGGAAGAAGCCATCGGGTATGGGAAGGTTCAGAACAGTCTTGGATGCTGAGATTATTCAACGGTCAATTTTTAAGATCAAAAGTGAGCAGGGAAAGTAAGCAGCAGAATTACAATCATAGAATCCTTATGGTCGGAAAGGACCTCTAGGATCATCTCGTTCAACCTTCATCCTAACATCTCTCTAGCCACTAGACCATAGCCTCAAGTGCTACATCTACTCGTTTTTTAAACACCTCCAGGGATGGTGACTCCACCACCTCCCTGGGCAGTCTATTCCAGTGCCCAACCACTCTCTCAGTAAAGAATTTCTTCCTAATATCTCATCTAAACCTCTCCTGACACAACTTGAGGCCATTTCATCTCGTTCTATCATTAGTAATTTGAGAGAAGAGACCAACACCAGCCTCGCTACAACCTCCTTTTAGGTAGCTGTAGAGAGCAATAAGGTCTCCTCTCAGTCTCCTCTTCTCCAGACTAAAAAGCTCCAGTTCCGTCTGCTGCTCTTCATAAGACATGCTTTCCAGACCCCTCACCAGCCTCGTTGCCCTTCTCTGCACCCACTCCAGCACCTCAATGTCCTTCTTGTACTGTGGTGCCCAAAACTGGACACAGTGCTCAAGGTGCGGTCTCACAAGTGCTGAGTACAGGGGCACAATCACCTCCCTACTCCTGCTGGTCACACCGTTTCTGATACAGGCCAGGATGCCATTGGCCTTCTTGGCCACCTGGGCACACTGCTGGCTCATATTCAGCCAGCTGTTCATTATCACCCCCAGGTCCTTTTCCACCAGGCAGCTCTCCAGCCACTCCTCCCCAAGCCTGTAGCGTTGCTGGGGGTTGTTGTGACCAAAGTGCATGACCTGGCACTTGGCTTTGTTAAACCTCATGCAATTGACCTCAGCCCATCGCTCCAGCCTGTCCAAATCCTTCTGCAAATATAGTATACTGAAGAGAGTTGGCTTTAATTTGGTCAGAGATCTAGTTGGCAGGATCCCATGTGAGATAGTCCTGATGGGGTCTCAGAGAACTGTTTGACCTTAAGGATAATTGAATATAAAGCACAAGCATGGTACATTCTGATGAGCAGGAAGCTGAGCAAGAGTGGCAGAAGACCACATGAAGTATCTTGAAGGTGGAAGGGGGCTACCTTGGAGAAACAGCCATTGCCCAAGCATGCAGGGAGGCAGTTAAGACAACTGAGGTTCAGCTGGAGTTGGAACTAGCAAGGGATACGCAGGACAAAAAGAAAAAGGCTTCTGCAACAAGAAGGGCTTCCTTTGCAGACTTTCTTGTACATTGGTACAAATAAAAGCTCAGAACAAACAACATCCACTCCTTTCCCCTCATCAAAGAAGACAGTCATTTCATCATAGAAGGCAATCAGATTGTTCAGGCATGCTTTGTCCTTTGTGAATCCAGTCACCTTCGTATCCTCTGTATGTGTGGAAATGGCTTCCAGAGGATGTTTCCAAAGAACAGAGGTTAGGCTGACCACCCTTTCTTCCCTCCTGGGACCACTATTCAGCAGAGCAAGGAACCTAATGACAAAAGATTTGTAAAAGGCAGCCAATGCTTGGTGACACTGCTCTCTATGACTTTTGAAAGGTTGCAGCAACTGTGGGATATTTGTGATGCCGGAAAAATAGGCACTCGTATACAAGAATGGCAAGAAGAAGAAAATAAAAGCCGGTCAGCCTAACCTCAGCGCTTTGAGAATATCCTCTGGAAGCCATTTACAAGCATGCAAAGGTAAAGAAGGTGACTGATAACAGCCAGTATGGATTTGAGAAGGTTGAAGACAACCTGATTGCCTTCCATGATGAGCTGACTGCCTTCATTGCTTAGGGGAAAGGAGTGGATGTTGCTTATTTTGACTTTAGCAAAGCTTTTGACAGCGTTCATCTCTTCCATGTAGCCAAATTGGAGGGACATGATTTGAATAGGTGACCTGCAATGTGAGTGGACAACTGACAAGACCACTAGGCTCAGAGAGCTGTGATTGGGAACTTGAACTCCAACGGGAATGGCTGACACTAGTAGTGTTCCTCAGAGAGTCAATATTGGGGCCAATACTGTGTACTGTCTTCACTGACTGGAGGATGAGAAGGAACGCACCCTTAGCAAGCTTGCAGGTCAAATTATGGGGGGTGGCTGGTGAACTGGAACACTGGACTGCCATTCTGAGGGACCTCAACAGGCTGGAGAAATGAGTTGGCAGAAATCTCATGGAGTTCAACAAAGGCAAATGTCCCGCACCTAGGACAGATTAATGACTGGATAGAGAGCAGCTCTGCTGAAAAAAACCTGGGCAAACTAAACATGACTCAGCAATGCACCCTTTCAGCAATGAAGACAACAAATAGTATGCTGTGCTTAGTAAGAGCGAAACAAGCAGATCTAGGGAAGAGATTATTTCCCTGTATTTGGCACTTACGAGATTGTATCTGGAGTACTGTGCCAAACTTTGGGCTTCCCAGCAAGACAGACACTGACATACTGGAAAGATTCATATATTTTCGTACTGAAGACACTGGCAAAATGCTAGCAACATGAATGGAAAAATATTGGCCTGATTTAAAAGGCTTCCAAGATACTTATTTGATTATCAATAACTATACGGCTTGAACAAAACTGTATTTATCTCAAAAGTCCTGCAAGTCACTAGTAGATGAGTGTGAATATACAGATATATCTGCCCACCCTCCATCAAATTTATCAGAAACAAGGGAAGTCTCAGGAAGTTACGACTCTGTCTGCAATGTGTCTAATGGAAGTTCTACTCTCCAATGATTTTCATTAAAGAGGCTGTCTGAACATTTCTCCTAGCTTCTAGCAGTGATTGTCCTAAGCAACTGTGCTAGCATTGTCTGTTCTAGATGTGCTTTCTGGAGAGAAGCCAGGACACAGCAAGCCTAAATACCACATGCTAGATGAACCCATACTCGTTTCAACAACACTACTACTTGCTTTTGAGGCGGACAGAGCAGATAACCACCTATCTTCCAGCTTAACCTACCCACATACTGCAGAACCCTTATAGATTAAAAATAAATCCTGTAATTTCCAGAGGTTGCTAAGGAAAATGGTATGTTAGCTCTAGTTCCTATTTTTTATCCGTCTGCTCTAAAGACAGCCTCCATAGTTTCCAAAGACTACACTGCCCGCTTCTTTGGCTGTCAATCTGTCTGTCAGTGTTTCCTGTCTTTCTCCGTGCCCCCGCCCCCCGACTTTTGAATGTTGGCCAATCTTGACACAAAGTTAAAAGCTTCAAAGATGTGAAGTTTCTGAAAGTTATCTTCTAAAAAGTCCAAGTTAGTTGCAGTTCAGTAAGTAACGCAAGTATTGCAGAGTTATAATTTACAATCAGGCTACAAAGTTTTATTTTACAATCACAGTTAAACTGAGACTTGTGTTACAGAATACTTTACCCTCCCATCGAAACACCAGCTGCCATGAATGGAGCTAAGGGGTGCAAGCTGTGTACATGATGAATAACGGCCTCCAAATCCTCTGTGTTAGCTGCACAGTAAGTCCTTGGTGTCTGTAAGGAGTCAGAGGGGAAAATGCCATCATAAGCTTTTGTATTATCCTTTAAGGACACAGCAAACTGAACAGTGGATCATTTGTACAACAGGATAAAATTAGCATTTATCATGAAGCTGCACTAAATGACAAATATAAACACAGAGCTTTTCACAAGGAGATGAAGGAAGGAGTTATACTTGTTATGATTACAAAATGAAACAGGTGACAAATCCCTTCGTTATCTGCAACCTCGAGGTCATTAGAAGAACTCTGAACACAGCGCGGTGAGCTAAACTAGATGGAACTAGATCAGAACTGGATAGGTACCAGTATTTTTAACGTACTCTGAGGAAATGGAAACATATCGTAAAGGCTGCAATTTGAAGAGAAGAAAGATAGGACATTTTTTACCATCTTCACTCACATTCAAATGCAGAAGAAAATAATAGATTTCAAGTTCTGTCAGCTAGCATTTGAAAAGTAGCCAATATTTAGATTCTGCACACAATACAAGCAAATAATCAGTGCCATTTACCTCATTCACTAGAATATTCAGTTAACGAAAGCAACAAAACATATATTATCCGACCTCTCTCTACCATCAGCATCTCTTCAAATCTTGAATCGAGAGTCGTAATGGCTTCCACTGGCAGCACTGAGATTTGGGAAACCCCTTCCCTGCTTTTGAGGGATAAGCACAGCTTCTGAGCCTCCTCTGCACAGCTACTACAGGCCACAATCTAGGCAACTATCTCTAGCAGTGTAAGGGAGATAGTCCTTTTAGGTACAACGAGAATCACAGTAAAATAAGGTTTCTTTCTAATGGTGTCCCCCAGATATCATCTACAGCAACAGAGAGCTTTTAACTATAGGGTTGCTACTAACATGTTAGTGACCGTGACTTAACTATAGGTAGTGGCTGGCCTGCCAAATAAAATACTGAATTATAAGTGAATTGAACTTATTTGCTGCCTGAAGCATCAGTGTATCTTAAGAAGTTTTTTTTTTAAATGGCTTTCAGTTAAATGGTCTGGATATTTGTGGGCAATTTTAACAAGTGTAATTAGGTGAAACTAACGACTTGGAATATTGAAATGTTGAAGTCAAAGATTAAAAAAAGGAAAGAAAAGCTAGATCTGGATAATTAAAACTGGAGACTTAAAAAATTTCCATTTATGCTGCATTTCCAGTTCTCATCTACATGAATCACTCTTCACTGTTTTACACCCTATTAATTATAAACAGTGTCGATATGTTTTATTTTAACAAATTGTCAAGCTTATAAGGAAAAATAAGTTATTTTTGGTAAGTAGGGTCTAATGTATTCTAAGTGAAAGTGTATTTGATTTAAAAGTTTCTAAAACTAGAGAGATATCTTGCATTTTAATTTCAGTTATTTCCTGACACTTGAATGTCTATCTACCTACTAATTGTATGAAGACATTTTAAAACACCATCTTAGCTCATATTGGCTGTGGTCAATCTGACAATAACTCACAGTAACTTTCAATAACAAATGAGAACTCATTTAAATAGAGACTTTAAAAAAGAATTACTTGCATAACTAATTTCTACTGTGGTGCTCAACTATGCTTCAAACTCATAAAGTAGGGGTTTTATATTAAAATGCAGAAACACCTTCACAGAAAATGTTATAATTTCAGCTGGTTTGCTTCACAGTAAGATCTTACAAAGCTTAAAGATATAAATCTGATTACAGTAAAATACACAAAATGCATCCAAACAAGAGATCTTTTCTCTTGACAGTTCAGAAATTCATCAATAAGGACTTTATGTGTCACAAAACTGCTTTGTAGATCCATCTGTGAAAGTATGCAGAAATCTACTCTTAACATGGCAATATTTGCACTGAAATGCTTTATCTGATTATGGGAAAACATTCCAAGCTTTTAACAGTTTGAAACCAGGAGATTTAAAAATGCAAAACAATATTGAGTATTGTGCATATTCATTCCAGCTGCAGGACTGCCAACAAATGCATATGAAGAAACAAAGCTTATTCAGCAATATTTCCTCATGCCTTGTCCCTAGCTGCAGAAAATGTTTAGCTTCAAGGCTCTGTCATTTGTGGAACTGCCAGTTATTTCTAAGAAAATGTGATATATCTGTCCCAAAGACAAAACCCACATTTTGTAGCTGAGTTTGTGTCATCATTGCAGGGAAAAAGGTAAGAACATATTTAAGTTTCAGGATATAGCTATCCATAGAAATCTGGTTCATTAATTCCATAACACATAATATGTAGCAGTTTTAATGGCACAACTTTTTAACCATATCAAAAATTATGTTAAACTCATATTGGCAACCGGGCAAGTAATTGTGATCGCTTAGATTTTGATTTGTATGTTAGGACAATGGGAGAAAATGGCATTAATTGAACAGCATTTATTGGATGTGTGCATTCTAGATACTGCAGTATTTTTTGAAAGAAAAGTGTAAGGATTGTTCATTTTAATGTTACAGATATTAGTAATTTAAACCATTTCCTAAAATGAAATGTTCACAAAACTTGTGTGTTGACCAGTTGGCCTGTTTGAGCGAAAAGATGAATATTGGCACATGATTGATCTACCAGATGACTAGATTCTCTTCTCTGCATGTTCAACATGTGAGTTTCTTTCACTTAAATCCTGCCACACCACTTATAAATGAGAGATATTTATCTTAGAAGTCATCCTTACCAAAAGATCCTCACCAGCAATCCCCCGATTGTTAAAAACCACGCATCTAAAAATTGAGAAAGTAAAGTCAATTATACATATTATTCGTTCCACTAAAAAAGATAAACACACGAAAAAAATGAAAATGCATAAAGAAAAACAAGACAGTTCTATGTATAAGTTCAGCACATAAATGTTTACTACAGAACCTAAAGTCTGACCTGTGTGGGACCACCTTCATACCGAAATGGAGTTCACTGGAGTGGGACTCTATATGAGGTCTGTGATGATGCTGGTGAAGGTCAGATTGCAGGTTTGGAGCCCCAGGGTTTACCTGAAGATGGTACATGCATCTTGTTCTGCCTGCACTCTAAGCTGCCCAAATATGAGCCATAACCTCTGCCAGAGGTTAAAAACACTAAAGCAGTGCTCTGAAAGAGAACATCGGAGAACCCATGTGTAGACATCCTCCAAAACTACATAATTGTATTAAATAGCAAGAAATGAGCTAAATCAAGATTATAATTACAGCTGCATCTAAGTTGCAGGTTCTTGGGGCTGGGATCGGTTTTTTTGTCTGGTACAGCAGAAGTTTCTGTTCTCTTTATCCTGGTGGGAGTCTATGAATTTTCTAGCAGTACTGCTATGATCTACGCTTTCTTAATAAATCTTACTTTTACTCTTCTACCATCATACTGTATTAATAATTATAAACAGTATATAGATATTTTAGATGAGTTAAAGGCATGAAAAATTACTTATTTCAGTATTTTTCTCAAATGTTTCTGTTTAAAAACAAAATTATAGCATTCTGTTAAAATCCGACTTAAAGCTCTCCTTTTTAGTGATAGACTTGATTTTCTTAAGTGATCAAATTCAGACATTTATTTCAGGAATACTTAAAAAATTAATATTAAGAAGCTGTTGTTTGAGGGCTTTCCTACTCTGATTTTTTTACTGGTAAGTTTTAAAGTGATTTTAAAAGTACCTTGAACAGTTAAAGTGGTACTTTACTTTCATAATTTAGTAAAGCAGTTATCCAAACCTCCAAACAGAGAAGAGAGAGCCAAACATGTAGATAAAAGCTCCTATATTATAGTCAGTACCAGAGACCAATCTGCAAAGACAAAATGTAGCATTCCAAATACAGATCCTGGAACAATGACAACTTAATCCTAAGCACAGCAGCAGCAATATGATTACATAAGGAAACTACTCATTGGCTAATCCACTTAGTTTACCCAACTCTGACCAGAAGCCTTAATAACAAAACTAAATTAGGCAGTGACAATTAAGAGGTGACAAACCTCTTCCTTCACCACCACCAGTACGAGTAGGCTAGCCCTCCTTTCTGCACTTAGGAGTTTGAGGCTGTTGAATCTAGCAATTACGGCATTCAGAAGCTGACCTCCTCTGAGGCCTGCTGCCAGCAATCCATCCACATGGGTCTTCTGGGAGCTGAACACAAACCCCTTCTCTAGAAAGTGTAAAGGTAACACAAATATTGATATTATAATTCAAGAAGCAGCAGCAAAGGACTGTGCATACTTAGCTTACTTTCTCTGCAGTCTCTGGGGCAGATCTGTAGGCACTAAACCAGCCCTTTTGCATATACTGCCTGTTACAGAATTCTATTATTATTACTAATAATATTTTCTTACATGAATTAATGTCTTTAGATCCCATTTGCCTTAGGAAGGCATCTTGTACACATGCACACTTATATTTGACCTTACTAGGAGAAGCAGAATACTAGCAATGAAATACAACAGCACCTATATCCCAGTGTTTCGCTTTGATGGATCATATGAAGAATGTAGGATTCCTTGCTCGTTCCTGTCAGGCCAGGCAATAACAGGACAGTGGGTCTTGTGCTGGTGTCCGGATAATATAAGCTGCCACTATTATCAAACCAATCCAATGAAATCTGTCCTCCATCAGCTGTTTTAATGAGCTCACTGAAAGGCACATTTCAAGACAACACTGATTAGATTGAAAAATACATGCATACAATTAAGAGTGCTTAACAGTGTACAAATTACCAGGTATGAATTCTGCATTTTAGATTATGTTTTAATACTCAGAGTGCCACCTGAGTAGGTATGTTTGCATGTTTCCCACTCAGAAAAAGCCACACCTACAGCTGATATGTTAGCACAGTCCATTTGTGGAGTAATTCCTGTTCACAGCAAGTGAAGAGCTGGCCTGTCATGAATTGCTGCTTATGTATGGAAAGCTTGTAACAACTGTCGGTTTTAGCATCGCTGCCTATTTTCTATAGGATTGTGTACTGCAGATTTCCTTTGGATCATCTGCGAATCTTTTGGTAGCACACTGGGCAATGTGTTAAACATTTATCACACTATTTTCTCTTTATCCAAAGAAGCAGCATGTATAATGGATGGCACTTTGCTATATTTTAAACACGCAGAACACAGACATACTCTACTATATCTTTCACCCTCTATCTCCACAAACTTTGCTAGAAAGCGCTTTTAAACCATGTATCTTAAGAATGCAAGAAGATAAGCATGCATTAAACAATGACAAGAAGGTTTCATTGTTTTTTTAGAAGCATACAGCATCTTCTATCTTCCTGGCATTGAAGACATGGCATGAGAGAGCTGGTGTAGGAACTACCAAAATGTAAGCCTATCTCGCATCTGATTTTTCGTTTGAAAGTCTTGATGACACCTAGTCCAGATTTTAAAGCTCATCAGCCTTGTTGGACTCATTAGCTCAGCTTTGCCCTTTTCCAGCAAGAGGAAGGAGATGCAGTGCTGCTGGGCACTGCCAACGCAATCTCAAATGGTGCAAAATAAGCGTTGCCCCACGGAACTGTGTTTCTTCCCTCACAAGTCTAGAAATAGCGTACAAGAGGAGCTAGAAAAAGTGGACATGGCCATACCACTGAAATGTTTCCCAGTTACTAAAACTAAGGGAAGCTGCTAAATGCCAAAGTTATTCTACCATGCAAACAGAGCTGAAACAACTTGTGCTGCATCCAGGTTCCGGTGCATAAAAGTACTTCTCCTCAGGTCTTGTGCCAAATGCCTCATTTGCCAGACTAAGTCTCATTTCTGTGTGAGAGAGATCAACTGAGGACAAACACTAAATATAAGCTTTTTCCCTCTTAGAATTTAGGCATCAAAGAACACAACATAAACCCCACAAGTAAAAGTTACTGTGAAAATCCCAGACATTTTATATATTCAAAACAAGCCTGAATGTGGCCGTGCTATGGTTAAGGTAGAACATGCTGGTTCAATGGACATCTACAGTGATTGCTTGACCTTTGCAAAATTATAGCCTTCAAACACCAGAATATTTGATACACCAGATGAATGTGCTGTCATTCAGAGGGACCTCAACAGGCTGGAGAAACGAGTTGACAGGAACTTCATAAAGTTCAGTGAGGGGAAGCACAAAGTCCTGCACCCAGGAAGGAACAACTTCATGCATCAGTACAGGCTGAGTGCTGACCATCTGGAAAACAGCTCAGCAGAAAAGGATGTGAGGATCCTGGTGACACCATGTTGAACATGAGCTAGTAGGGCACCCGTGCAGGAAGGAAGGCCAACAGCCTCCTGGGATGCACTAGGAGGAGTGCTGCTAGCAGGTCAAGGGAGGTGATCCTTCCTCTCTGCTCAGCACGGGTGAGGCCACATCTGGAGTACTGGGTCCAAATCTGAGCTCCCCAGTACAAGGGAGACATGGACATCCTGGAGAGAGTCTAGCAGGGCCACAAAGATAATGAATGGACTGGAGCATATCTCCTGTAAGGAAAGGCTGAGAGAGGTGGGACTGCTCAGCTTGGAGAAGAAAAGGCTCAGGGGGATCTTATCAATTTGGTTAAACCCCTGAAGGGAGGGTGCAAAGAGGATGGAGCCAGGCTTTTGTCAGAAGAGGCAAAGGGCACAACCTAAAACACAGGAGGTTCCCTCTGAACATCAGGAAAACACTTTTTCACTGTGAGAGTGACGGAGCACTGCCATAGGTTGCCCAAAGAGGTTGTGGAGTTGCCATCCTTAGGGATATTTAAAAGCCATCTGGACATGGTCTGGGGCAACTGGCTGTAGGTGGCCCTTCTTGAGCAGTGTGGTTGGACAAGGTGACATCCAGAGGTCCTTTCTGACCTTGACCATCATGTGATCCTGTGAACATATAACCACATCAGTTCCTATATTGCCACCAGTATTTCGGTGCTCCAAAACTCTCTTAGCTAAAATAGGGCCATTTGGGAACCTTGACCTTTTAAACCTACTGTATATTAATTCCAGGATAGAGATGGTTCCAAGTCTATGATGGAGCTGTAAAGGCAGACATAAAGCAAAAAAATAGGCACAAGTTTGAGCAATGCCAGTAGCTGTGACAGTCAGAGTAAGGCAACTGCTGGCTACCAAATCAATCACTTTTCAGAAGAAAGGCACTTACTTCCTGTATTGTACTTGGGGTCTAGAGGTGATAAAGGGACGCAGGAGTGTCTGCACCCGACCTTCCCAGCACCAAATCGTGGGATAGTAAGTTTCTGTTACAACAGGGCAATATGCCTCAAGAAAGCGGCAGAAATGGTCATTGCTGGCCACCAGCTGGGGTTTCTAGGAAGAGAGACTACAGTCAGGCATGGGCATTCATATAAAACAAACTAGTAAAGAAAGAAATAAATGAACATTTTTTTAAATCATCCCCTTGTAAGCTTATTTCTTTCATATAATCATTTGCAGTGCTTTTTTCTTTCACAGTAAAGAGATAAGTAAACCAAACTCAAACGAACTGCCGAAATGCCCAACTGAAAAGTGAAACTCACTAAACATAATAGATTCCTTACCTACTTCTAATAACATGTCTTCTAGCTCTTTTACCAGCATTCTATCTTTCACTGACAAATCAAAACCACACTGCCTCACAGTAAACAAGAAAGATTTTACTGAATCAATTTTCTTCCACCGCAGAGAAATGACATTTGATCTGTGTACTTTGGCTGTGCACCCTGGAGTACCTATTCTAACTTGGTAGAACTCTCCTCTTCCCTTCTCATACTTTGGTACACAACTGTATTGATTTCTCATCTCTAATAATACTCTGCATACAGAGATTGTTCTTACAGCTTCCATTTGTGCAGCAATAAACATATACCATATACCCTGTATACCAAACATCTTATCTATTGCCAAACACATTTCTTAAACTTTTCTTTTACACTGACTTTCCAACATGCAAGCATTAATAGTACAATAATAGATGCTCTCAGGAAAACCATTCCACATACACAGCAGCAGTGGTATGTCCTCCTGACACTTCGTTTTTCTCTTCTGACCAAAATCAAGCACCCTCTTCTCCATGAAGAGGAAGGCTGCGTTCTCAGTGGTTCTATGAAGGACTGTGGCAACACTCCTGTCTTCAACAGTCATACATCTTTTGATATGCGTATTTTCAGTTGATTAAGCATTCATCTATGTGCTCTCACCCTGAGGCCACTTTAGATCAGACCAGGGTCACTGCATCCAAGCAATTTGTGAATGCCTAATCTATCTGAAACCACTGCTGACGAGAAGATACACAGGAGTGTCCTAGCCCCCTAAACACTGCAGTAGCGGCTCCAGAGGTATTTCTGATAGTACTGAACACAGACACAAGGGCAGCGAACTCCTTCACCACTGCACTGTTAGCAGGCGAAAGAGGCCGGGTTTTTGTTGCGGAAGGAGGGCTCCTGACGTCCCCTTCCAAACCATCACCCCAGCCAAGCTCTCCCCCTGGTACCACTGCATTTAGGGGATCCCTGGGGCCAGAGCCCCTTCCCCTCCCCGGCCGGGAACGAGCGGGGCTCCCTC
>VZZY01001230.1:50668-61678 GCA_013400335.1 Eurystomus gularis
CACCGCCCGCCTCATGGCCGGCGCTGCCCCAGGCGCCCCCGGGGCCGCCCCCGCGCTGCCCGCAGGCAGTGCGTGTGGGGTCGGACAGGGAAGGGAGCCGTCCGGAGCCCTGGGGAGCAGCTGAGGCAGGTGTGTGGCAACGCGGTCACTCCTGGACAGGCAGCGTGTCCCCTTCCCGCGCACTGTTACTTGTACCGGACTTGTGTCCTGTCCAAAGGAGGAAGAGGGGACACCTGGGCTTCCAGATGCAGCATTGGTTAACCAGCAGTATCTGTCTAAATATTCCAGGTGAGCCTGAAGTGTGCAACTGCTTTTCCACGTCACACTGCTGTTACAAGGTGTTAGGATCAGAAAGGAGTAGATGTATTTTCCAACTCCCAGGAGAAATCCTGCCTGCTCTCCTTTCAGCTGTATGGATTGTTGCATGGAGACCCTCAGGTACTTGCTCATTCAGATGTTTCCACCTTCAGCTTCAGAAAAAAAAGATGCACAGTATCTGCATTTTTTTCGTTGGCAAAGTGGTAGGAGTGCAGCTCATAATGCAAAGTTCTCGGAGACAGCCTTTCCATACTCTAAAGTGCTACCACACTCATATTGTGTGATCACTCTTGCTTTGGTGCAGCAACAGTGGATTCCAGCCCTGCTTCGACAAGCATCATGAAAACCCATTGTAACGTCTAAAGATCTTGCAATCAAATCGTTGTTTCTGATTGCATTGCTGATTTGGATCTGGGATTTGGAAACATCAAGCATTCTTTTACCATTCAGTCTGACAAGCAGAAATCTTCTACTTGTCACCTTCTTTTTCTCCTCAACTAAAAGCAGTTTGTATCATTTTAAGAATTTTTAATTAAGCAAAATAATAAAAGTATGCAAATTAATGAATTTATTTTATATTAATAAAGGTAAACTAATAAGATAGTATTGCAAAGTTCTGTAGAAATTAAAAAATACCTATTCTTCCTATCCAGTCAGCTGTCCAAAGTTTCCAGAGACACGGGCAGAGCTACTGCAGCTGTTGAAAAGAGTATGGGAATTGGAAGGATCTGAGGTTTGTTTATTTTTTCCACAGCTGTTACAGAAAAAGGAAACTGAATGGGTGGAAAACCTACTCCTATCAACACTGTGCTTCCTCTGCTTTTGCTTACAGAGAAGAGCTATACCCAGTTGGTCCTGACTTGCTGGGAATATATGTTGTGCACCACAGATAGAAGGATTTCTCATGAAGGAACACTCAGTGTGAGCAGCTGGAGGAGACAGCTTAGTTCTGAGAACATGTAAGCTTTATCAACAATGTGAACTCAGAAACCTTTGGAGACAGTAATTTGGCTGACCTGAGGACTAGACTTTAGGATGCAGAGGAACCTGCTACTTTCAAAGAAGGAAACTGATTGTTGCTTGCAGCAGACTGATCTGCATTCAAGATCTCCATTAGACTGAAGAATCCTTAAGCCACCCAAAAACTAAAGAAAAGAAGAATCCCAAATAGCTGAGAAAGAAGAGGACATGATGTATGTCCACGGGGCTAGAAGGTATGTAAACGCATATATACACATTTGACCGAAACACACAAGGCATGGCAGTGATGGCTAGAGAAATCCTTCTGAGGCACATGAAACCAGCACTTTAATGACTTGATCAACAATCTAGAGAGATTGAACGCATGAAAAAAGATCCAGACACAAAGGTTGATTAGGCTTATCTGGTTAACCTCTACCCTGTGTTGATTTCTCATATCATATCATATCAACAATGTCAGGCATATGTGACATGCCATAGGCAAAGTCAAACAAATTACGTGTACTGAGAAGGGCTGATGAATTTTTGTTACTGCGTAAAAATGTTGCTATGCTGTCAATAGCAATAATGTTGTTACCTTCTGTGGGAGTCTGCAGCTGGTCTGAGGACTCAGGGGTGGACTTTAGCCTTGAGCAGATAATGATGTTTCCCTGAAAGAGCCTGGGAAGCCCTGAGGCTGAAGAGTCCCAGGGAATGAAGGAGATAAGAGGCCTAAGGAGCAAATTCCACAGGACAGCAACCTGGCAAGAAGTCAGCGGTCACAGCAGGAGGGACAAGAGGAAGAACCACCAATCAGCAGGTGTGGGGAGAATGGACTGAGCTATCCTACAATAAGGAGAGCTTGAAGAATATGTGCTACCAATTAGAAATTGTTGCTAGGTAAATGATGTGCACAATTTAACCAATAGTAGAATAACTTACTGCGTGCTATGCCAAAGAGATTATAAAAGAGCGATGTTTTACTAAATAAACGGCTTTCACTTGATCACATTGATCATGGTGTGATTGACCCGAGCTCCTGCAACCTTCCTTCTGTTTTAAGCTATCCCCGCCAGATCCTCTAGTTCCAGTGTTGGGTTTCTTTTTCAGCCTTTAAAAGGTTATCCTTGCGCCAACAACACATTTGTAGAGCTAAAAAAGAAGAGGCTGTATTCTGCTCATATTACACCCACTAAGTGATTTAGTGATTGAAAATCGTGTGTGGGAAGAAAACAAGGTGGTAAATCTGGTGTTTTGAAATGTTACTGCTTTGATTTTCAGAGGAAGACAGCACTACCTTCCCAGAGAGACTTGCTATTTGCACTATGCTCTCTAACTGATTGCATCGACCCAGTTCTAATGGATTATAGATTAAACAGAAAGGAAGGGGCACAGGATTGTTCTTTCCTATTTGCAGGAGCTCGGGTCAATCACGCCGCGATCAATATGATCAAGTGAAAGCCGTTTATTTAGTAAAACATCGCTCTTTTTCCCAGTTCATTTTGCTTAAGCAAGAGATTATGATTTACAGAAGCAATTGGTTAGTCACGGCTTAATTTACAATTTTAACTAGGAGGCTACACAAGTGCTACATTGTCTTTATTTTACTTTTTGCCAGGAAGGTTATGGAGCAGGATCATCTTGAGTGCCATCATGATGCATATGCAGAACAACCAGGTGATCCGGCCCAGTCAGCAATGGGTTTATGAAAGGCAGGTCCTGCTTGACTAACCTGGTCTCCTTCTATGACAAGGTAACCTACCTAGTGGATGAGGGAAAGGCTGTGGGTGTTGTTTATCTGGACTTCAGTACAGCATCTGACACCGTTTCCCACAGCATTCTCCTGGAGAAACTGGCTGCTCCTGGCTTGGATGAGTGTATGCTTTGCTGGATAAAAAGTTGGCTGGATGGCCAGGCCTGGAGAGTGGTGGTGAATGGAGTTAAATCCAACTGGCAGCCAGTCACAAGTGGTCTTCCCCAGGGTTCTGTGCTGGGGCCAGTTCTGTTTAATATATTTTTCAATGATCTGGATGGGGGGGATTAAGGGCACCCTCAGTAGGTTTGCAGATAATGCTGAGTTGGATGGGTGTGTTGACCTGCTGGAAGGTAGGAAGACTCTACACAGTGATGTGGACAGGTTGCATCAATGGGCTGAGGCCAGTGGTATGAGGTTCAGCAAGGCTGAGTGCTGGGCCCTGCACTTGGGTCACAACACCCCTGTAATGCCACAGGCTTGGGGAAGAGTGGCTGGAAAGCTGCCCAGCAGAAAGGGACCTGGGGATGCTGTTTGATAGCCAGCTGAACGTGAGCCAGCAACATTCCCCAGGTGACCAAGAAGGCCAATGGCATCCTGGCCTGTGTCAGGAATAATACTGGACCAGAGAAGTGATTTTTACCCCTGTACTCAGCTGGTGAGGCTGTATGTCAAGTACTATGTTCAGTTTTAGGCCCCTCACCAGACGAAGGGCATTGAGGTGGTAGAGCCTGTCCAAAGAAGGCCAGTGACGTTGGTGAAGGATCTAGAGCACAAGTCTTATGAGGGGTGGCTGAGAGAACTGGGGTTGTTTAGCCTGGAGAAAAGAAGGCTCAGGGGAGACCTTCTCGCTCTCTACAACTACCTGAAAAGAAGTTGTAGTAAGGTGGAAGGTGGGTCTCTTCTCCCACGTAGCAAGTGGAGGGACAAGAGGAAACGGCCTCAAGTTGTCCCAGGGAAGTTAAGATTAGATATTAGGAAAAAAATATTCCCCCAAACGGTTGTCAATCACTGGATCAGGCTGCCCAAGGCAGTGGTGGAGTCACCATCCCTGGAGATATTTAAGATGTGTAGATGTGGTGCTGAGGGACGTGGTTTAGTGGTGACCTGGCAGTGCTGGGTTAATGGTTGGAGTTGATGGTCTTAAAGCTCTCTTCCAACAAGAATGATTCTACAATTCTATGTTGGAGGCTCTTCCAATTCCAGAGGAAAAAGCCAGGCTTTGTTTATGTTTGTACTCTTGTTGCTCATGAAAAATTGATGATTGTGGCATTAGGAATAGCTGCTTCTTGAGCTTCCTCTTACTATTATCTTTATATTCCCATGCATCCATGCATCTATATCTTTTTCTTCCATACATCTTCTCTTCACCATCTTTCCAGTGGTGAAAGGGGAAGGCACATAGGATTCAAAAGGAATGGTTTGTATCATTCAATTTCACTTTCTGTCAAGGTTTGGAGTCCGTCTGCTAGACCTATAACAGACACTCTCTGTTAACCCCTTCCCCCCCCCCAAAAAAAAAAAAAGAGGGAAGAGAAAGGGGATAAGGGAGAGACTTATGGATCACTGTTGCTCCCCTCTCCCTCCAGATGGGAGAGGAAGGGAATGAGAGAGAGGCTTCTGGATTGGAAAACTAAAACAGCTTTAATAATAATAATAATGAAATATATACACATATATACAAAACCAGTATCAAAACCAACCCCTCCTGATGACAGTTATGTCACCATCACCACTGATGCCGTGGAGCAGACACTGGGAAAATCCCAGACCAGGCTCAGTAGCTGACGGGAACTGGGTACAGGACCTGGGTTCAGGAACATACGAATCAGGACCGAAGGCAGAATGGACAGAGTCCTCCTCAGATGCCAGCCATTGAAGAAGAGGAAGCCAGCCGAAAGAAGAAGGAAGGGATGAGACCCTCATGATCCCTCAGCTTTATACTGAATATGACGTATATGGGATGGAATACCTCACTGGTCAGTTTAGGGCCACCTGTCCTGGCTGCTTCTCCCTGCAGATGCAGCCTTTCACTTTCTGCACCCCCCAATGTGGTCCACAAGAGTGAGCAGTGACCTTGGGCTGCACACCAATCCTTGGTAGTAACTCTAAACATGGAGCGTTATCACTGCTGCAAGCAGACACTGTCTGGGAAAACATGCTGTGAGCTTCAGAGAGTGCAGTTAGTTAGCAGAGACTCAGCGGAAAAGTAAAATCACTGAACAGAATTAATTCAGTTCTAACTCAAACCAGGACACTTTCTTTAACTCTGTTTCCTTCAATTAAAATGTGCGTATTTCAGCTCAGCAGGTAAGTTCCTGCTTTCAGCTGGGATAGAGGTAATTTTTTTCCCCTGATTACAAGTGCAATCACATAATCTAGTATCGTTTCGCTCTTGAAGATACCTCCAAGAGCTGCTGCATACATGAAGACTGCCTAGTATTTGCCTCCCTTGAAATGTCTCTTGCAGGATCTAGCCTACATGAAAACAGTTCCCTGCTGGCAAACTGCTAAGTACAAAGTCATGGTTAGCTGAGGATCAGAACAATTTGGCTCATCATCTTTTAAATAATGGTGATGAAATTTCACTTGTGTCATCTAGGATGTTCACAGAAGGGTTAAAATAAAGGTTAAAATTCTGTGATATATAGCTGAGTATAATTCTCAGAAATGTGAATTGACTTTAAATTGTTTTTTTCAGAAACCAAAGATGGTAATTCACAGCATGCTGAAAAATGAGAATACAAGACAGTGTAGTATAAAATAAAATTGAAAGCAAACAAATATATTGATTATATTTTTCTTAATCAATTTTTTTTTTTAATTAGAAGTATTAACAGAAGCTGCTAATGAACTTGGAGAATTTTCACAAGAGTACAGTAGAACTGGATGTGGAACCTATGTTAAATTTCCTCCTGGCTCCAAGGAATCTTTATTGTAGGTTAAAGTGAAACACTTTCATTTTTATTTACCTATTTTCTTTCCTTTATAAACACTTCAAAGTGGATTAAAATTTGCATCTTGTATTTCAAACACAAAACCAAAAGATTTTAGAATGCTTTATAATAATGTAAAAAACCACCCCAAAACAAACCCTGAACAACTTCTCTATATATGGTAAATTCTTGTTCTACCGACGTCAACAGTATGGCTCCATCTGAATTCAGTGAAGTTGGAAATATGTCCAATGAATCTTTTTGCTTTAGGCAATTTCTTAGATTTTCTTTAGCGTGTTAACAGTGGAAATTATTTATAAGCATTAGACAAAATCTTAAATGAGATATGTGTTTAAAATGTTTACTTTATGCAAAGCACAGAGCCTTGTTTAGCAACAGATTTTTTTTTTCTTTTTTTGGAAATTTCTAGCTGTGTTTTTAATAAATACAGATTTCAAGAAATCTGTCAGAGTGTAGTAGAAATATTACTTGTTAGAATTTAGGATTACATAATGTGGCTGGGACTATTTTATTATGACAAAACAGACAATGTTTAGATTTCTGCTTGAATGACTCAATGTTTCTTACTATTTTAGAGGATTATTAAAATTAAACCTAGATATTATTCAGTGCTTAAGTCATCTTTCAGGCATTACTTAGTGCATATTGAGTGCCTTTATAATACAAGAAAGACCTGTACTTGGCTGCAAGCACGATTAGTCCCAGTGACTGCAACAAAAATTATCAGGAGCGTAAATTAGGAACATTCCTACAATATCTTGATGATCCATGCAAACAATCTATTTTCCTATCAGGCTAAAAATATGACTTAGCTGGTTCTGACTATGTCTGAGGAGTTCAAGGAAGTACTTTCTTTACAATCTTTACAACTGGGAAATTTAATACCAGGAAGAAATTAATCCCTCCTTCCAATGCATCATCAAATTTAAAAATCACCTATGAATATGTGGCTAAACATTTGGTAATTTCAGGTAAGTATGCATTCTTTAATCCTCTGTGGTGTGCCAAAGTAGGAGAATTTGTGTAGGTGCACATGGTATTGTAGTCTGTATGCCCTAGATTGCGACAAAATTTTTACTTATTTTGTTTTTGAGTATTTTAAACCTCAAGCATAACTTCACAGGTATGTTATTTTCTCTCCAGTCAAAATGGGTCAGCCTAGTAAAACTTAAAACCTTAACCAAGGGAGAAGATTCCTGGATGCTCCTGCTAGGGAAAGATAATCTTCTTTATCCTAAAATGTTTTATTCAACATGTTGAGGTTTTTAGCCAGATACACAAAAAAATACTTTTTACCAGATCTCCATGGGATTAGTTTGGTTTCACAGCAAGAAAACGAAGGGATATATTTATAAAATGTTCTTTGCTTAGCTGTTTTTCCTTCCTAGAAAAGAAGGAGCAGGTAGAACTCCGTAGGGAAAGAAACAGTGGCACAGGCACGGTGGGTTAATATGTGTGTTCTAATCAACTGTTTCATAGGGGATGCCAGTAGCACAGTAAAAACCAAACCCACCAATGCAATATGCTCTGTTGTATGACAGCTTGCTACCTGCCATTAAAAAAATATTATGATCTGCAGAAACTAGGAGAAAAAATCAATGCCAATTATTAATGACATTTCTGAATATTGGGGAAGAAATTAAGAAATAAAGCCGAGGAAATACAGTGCAACAACTTAACAGGATAGGTGTTTTAGCAGTAATTAGAGGTGGTAGATGGCCACGTGATGGCAGCAGAGTCTGAGGAATTAGGTTTTTTCCCTGCCGCAAAATAGGATTTGGCCTAAAGTTCCGAAGTGGTTCCTCAGCTTCTATAAACTATACATTGTGTATATTTTAACTTTGAAGTATGCTGCATGTTCTTTAGACAAGAAGTTTCTGTGGAGAGTGATTACATCCTTTTTATTGAAAAAAATATACATTTGTGGCAATTTTTTCAGTAAACCAGTACTTTTCATCTCATTTGCCAACATTTCCATCTTTCTTTCTCAGCTAGTTATTTCTATGCAGAGAAGTAAGCATATTTAGATAAAACCAGGGCAGTTGCTTACTTTTTCCTGGTTTCTTTTCCTAATACTTTTGTCCACAGGAAAAAAAAATGCATTATAAAACTCCCTTTTGGTGAATACCAGAAAATTAAAATAAAAAAAAGCTTCAATCGGACAACAAAAACTTCTATCAAAGTCTCTCTTCAATCCACACAAATACTAATATTAGGATTCCCTGCTGGAGCATGGGGTTTTGCAGAACTGAAAGGCAACCCAGCAGATTTTAGGCAAGTAGCTTTCTGAAATGGCTTCGGTGAACAGGACCACGGGCTGGATGACCTCCAAAGTCCTATTTCCCGTAGCTCTGTGAGGGCTGTCTTGAGGGCAGCAACTGCTCTTAAAAAAAGCCAATACACTCTCCAACAGTAACAAGGAGTTTGAAGGGTTGTCATTAGGTTATGCACAGTGCCGAATTCCGCATAAACCAGAGGTCTTCTCTCACGTCCCCTCTCTGGATTGCTCTAATATGGCAGGAAGTAGTGAGGAAGAGCACAATCACCAGGTGGAGGATAGCATGACCCAGCAATATATGTCATTTTGGGTAGCCAGGAAGGAACATGTTCTGTAGGTTTTTCGTGCATCCAGATTACTGCACTGAATGCATATTAATGGCAAGTAAATGTAAAAGCCCTGTGGATTCCCTTCCTCCAGCCTGTGTTTTAACTGCTCTGTCATGACTACCGGAGGTGTTCAAAGCCAGCACAGCTTCACGAGCTGTGGTTAATTACAGCAGCACTGTTCAGGTATATAAGGCCTTTGGCAGATGAGCTTTGGTTGCTTCTGCTTCAGTAGCGTAAGGCATCACCCTCTGCCAGTCTGCCCTGGTGGTCTCCCCCCCGAAACAGGGATCAGTCATGTGCCTTTGCTGGTGCTAGGCTTGGGAAGGCTTATGAGTAGGATTTCTAGATTCTAGATGCAAAAAAGCAAAGAAATAAACCCTCTACTAACTCTAGTAGCAAGGTTTTAGGTGGCATTTTTCTCCACAATTTGAAGCCTGATAGATTAAATTGCCTGGAGTGTGAGCACTTGTTGGCTTGAAGGCTGTAAAATAGCTGTTCTGTGTGACAGTGTTAGAGGGGCAAAGGTAAGTTTAGGAAATGTGAGAAACTCTCAGCATTCATTACAGTCCCGCTGAGGGACCAAAGACTTGTTAAAGACAACTGAAAATACCCCATGCATTTATTCTGTGCAAAACCATCTAACTAACAAACTAACCCTTTCTGCCTGCAAAAGGCCCTACATTTTGACCTAAAAGGCCAACAAGTTTTTTCAGTTTGAAAGTGAATATGAGTTCTTTCCTTCAGGTATTACTGTGTCCCATTTCCCACTGCAAACAAAATGCTGATATGTGCCTAGTTTTTGCAAGTAAATTATCTGACAGGAAAAGCAGGTGAGTAAGAGGCAGGGGCTGTTAGGATAGATAGAGCAGGAGTCCTCAGGAGAAGGATTATCAGGAGAGAAGAAGCTCCAAGATAGTATCTGCCCACATGCACTGCTGCTGAACTGCAGCAGCAGACTCCCTGAATGCCTATAATTTAGAATTTCTTGGGAAAATGAATGTAAGAGATTAACTTTTCTGATTCTCTCCGGGAGAACTAATTCTGATCTTAGACTTTGGTTTTCCTGGCACACATTTCCTGTTTGCAAAAAGCCTTTTTTAAATCTGATCCTATGAAGGAGCAATGGAAAAATGTGCTCTGGGTTATCCTAAGATATGCGTGAACCTTATACTTGCCCATAACTATGAAAGCATAGAAAGGTAGAATAAGGCAGACGGGAACATCATGACCATAGATAGAGCCTAGCTAGATCCTGTGATAGGGAAATTCTGCCATGTGTTATACAATTAATTTCAATTACATGTACCAAATGTAATAAGCTAGTACAAGCTGTGGGTAACTTTTGTGTGGGGAGAAGCATCTGCAAGAAAACCCAAACTCCCTGGCAATTGCATGCTGTCCTAGGGTGGTGTCTTTTGTCGTTTTGAGGTTTCCACTGCAGAAGCAGAGATCAGACAATCCTTGGCAGTGCATATTGTCAGGACACAATTTCATGTTTAAGGCGACATTCTTTAGCCTTAGCATGGGTTAGGAAGGAATGCATTATGTGAGCAATGTGGTGCTTAGGTGTTCGTTATTCTGCTCTGCTATACACACTGTGAGAAAACTACACAAAAGAAGTCAGGAAATGATCTCACAGACCCTTTAGCCATATTAATAACCACAGAGGTGGAAGGAAGCACAGAAACTGTTAACAAAAAAAAAACAAAACAGGACACGAGGGTAGCTGGGCTGCTTTTTATTAGCCATTTCCCTGTCGACTAAGCAATGCTATTCTTTTGTCTGGTTCAGACTTATCCTTTAAGATAGGTACTTTAAAAAGCCAACACAGAGAGACAAAGTTGGAGTTCAATTTTTTAAATGAAGAATTTGATGTAAGATTACCCAGGATGTGTGGAGTTAAAGGAAATTCTCAAATATTGCGAGGGTGAATATCCTTCATTCTTGCTTATGAAGAGTGTAGCTTATGTATTGTATTTGTATTTCGGTACGTCCTCCGTGAGGGATACCCGGAGGTGGGAAGGGCAGGTGGAGGTGCCGGTTCCTGGGCTTTGTTGACTGGAGCACCTGAATACCAGCTAAACAAAGCTCCTGGGCTACAGAAACTTTACACCTTTGTTTAGGCTTGTTTTCCAGGTGAGCACAGCCCCACTACTCGCACCTCAATAGCGTGCAAGACTCGCGCCCATAGTCCGGAGAGAAAAACAACATTGATTTCAGGGTACAGAAGTAACCACGCAAAGGGGGAAGCACAGTCCAGGTTTATACAAAGCGCAAGACTTAACGGACGTCACTTCGGGTGGGAAGGCAGGCCCGCGGAGGGCGGCCGGAGAAGGGCCCTCGCTGCCTCCGCCGCCTCAGGCCGGGCGAGGCGGGCCCGCCTCAGGCTCAGCGCGGCCGCTGGCTGCAGGCAGG
>VZZY01001231.1:0-19377 GCA_013400335.1 Eurystomus gularis
TTTCCCTGAGCCCCCCCCCCAACAGCTCGCTGCAATCCAGATTTCCCAGCAACAGCGGGACAGAACGAGTANCATGTACCTTTGTGGAATATACCATATACTGCTGGTACACCTCTCTGGTATTTGCTGGGGTGGTTTGTGCATGGCTGTGGTGATATTTGGGGTATGGTTAATCTCCCCATTGATTGTTGAGGTGATCGCCTGGTTTCTTTTCCCTTCTATTTTTGAGTTTGTAGTTAAGTTCGTTTTTCCTTTTGTTATATCACCCGCGGTGAGTGGGTTTCTCTCATCTATTGCCAGCCATATAGTGTCATTTTTGCGCCCCATGGGGATATCTGCTTATGCATCTGCCTCCTCGTGGTGGTGGCATTTTTTGTGCTGGGCTGGGTAACTGGCAAAACAAATGTGCAATATTGTTAGTATCAATATTGCTGTCACATCTAAAGCATCTTAAGTTCACGACAGAAATGCGATCCCAAAATAAACATAAGAAAGCTTTGAGAGGACATGGTAGAAAGAGAAAACTATTAACTTTTCATGGCTTTTAAGAAAAGCAGCATATTTATTTTCAAAGATCTTTCCCAAAGATCTAGTTGTTTTCACTTAGTGAAACTCTTTGAGTTTCTACCCAGGCTTGGCCGACTTTCACTTAGCAAAAACAACTCACCTGGAGTACTGTGTTCAGTTCTGGGCTCTCCAGTTCAAGAGGGACAGAGATCTACTTGAGTCCAGCGGAGGGCTACGAGGATGATTAATGGACTGGAACACCTGCCTTATGAGGAAAGTTTGAGAGACCTGGGGCTTTTTAGTCTGCAGAAGAGAAGACTGAGAGGGGATCTAATTAATGTGTATCAATAGATGAGGGCTGGCTGTCATGAAGAAAGGGACAACCTCTTCTCACTTGTGCCCTGCGATAGGACAAGGGGCAATGGATACAAGCTAGAGCACAGGAAGTTGCACCTCAACATGAGGAGGAACTTCTTTACTGTGAGGGTTACAGAGCACTGGAACGGGCTCCCCAGGGAGGTTGTGGAGTCTCCTTCTCTGGAGACTTTCAAGACCCGTCTGGATGTGTTCCTGTGTAACCTGCCCTAGATTCTGTGGTCCTGCTCGGCAGGGGGCTTCAACTTGATGATCTCCAGAGGTCCCTTCCAACCCCTAACATTCTATGATTCTATGATTCTATGATTCTATGATTACCTGGCTAATCCATTAACTCACTTTATGTGCAGAGTGAGAGGGCAAAATACCTATTTTTTAAATTTGTTAATATAAGATTCATTTCACTAACTTTGGAGCGTCTAAAAGTCATTCATATTAGTCCACAGTCATCACATATTTTCTTTCTAGAGTCAATGGACAGGAACTAGCATCATAACAGAGTGATTAATCTGCTCTAACATAGGTGTTTAAAACAGGTGAAAGAATCACCCTCTGGAGACGCCTGCTTTTCTGTATCTGTATCTGTAAAGACACCTCCGATAAGTCACTAATAATAGACTTCTAACTTTGAAAAGCTTACATTTAAGTCTGATCAATTCCATCTCAACTGATTTTTCTTGTAATAAACCATGATTACTTGAACAGTATTTCCACCAGTGACTAGGGTAAAGAGTTCTTTGTTTCAGCATCACAAATCATTCAGATTCTCATTCTGACATTCTGACCTACAAATAATCTTGCTTTATTTCATAGTGGAGAATGATGCTCAGCATTGAGGAAGAGTGGAAGGGCTTGATACAAGGTTACTAAGTCCTTGCAGAAAAGACTGAAGAGTTTACCTGCCAGAAGTTCTTTTTCACTGTTCGACTGCACTTTACTGATTGGTAAGTGCTTGCATTTTCTGATTGCTTTTCATTCAGATTGCCATACAGAGGATGATTTTTCCCTTTTTTCTTTCCTGATACTACTGAGGATAGTGGTGGTGTTTTTTTTATTTTTTACAATGTTCTGCCTGGTCTTTTTTGCCTTGTGTTCAGCTGAAGTTTTGTGAGTTAGTCTATGGCATCCCCAGATTGCATATATGATACTATCTGTCCCTTGTTAGACAAAATACCCTAAATTCAGGTTTCTTTCCAACATTATTTTCTTTGTGACACTCGCAGTTTCTATACTACTCTTCTATACTTGCAGCCTTTGGGACAATAGACTTAAACTCTATCTCTGAGATTTTTGCTAGTAACAAAAGCACTTTTTTTTTCCCTTCACAATACATAAGAAAGTCCTAACATCTGTGTATTATTTTGAACATTGGAAGTGAGGGAGTGAGTGTCTGATGACAAAAATCCTTCAGCGTCTCTCATCCTTATTCAAGGTGTGGAAAGCACACCTACTGCATTCTCTTAACACTCCTTTCACCATGGCAGAGATTATCTCTGTTTATCTCATTTCACATGGGATCTTTTTTGGATCTGCCAGCTACATCTAATACCTCAGACAGTAGTATACAAACTGCAAGATACTACTTCACCTTTCCAGCCGTATATATGGCTTGCAGTTCACACTCAAGTCCTTCATCAATTATTACTGCAGTTGTTCATCAGCTTTATGGTAAATTGTACTAAATTAGTTTGTGTTGAGTGCTAAATAGAATTTTATATATTTACATATTTGATGCTGTGGTGTTCATATATTATTTAAGCTTTTACTGCTTTGGAAGGTTTTCTTTTTTAATGGAGCCATTAGTGGCTGCAGTCCTCTTAAACTCATTTGATCACCCAGAATTTCTTATTTCCACTGCTCTGTGATAACTCTACTCATAAAAACATGAGGGTTTTGTTTATCTAGAAATAAGGATCAGTGTCATACCCCTGAATCCTCTTGTCCCCAAGGTATAGCTGTCTGGGCTCCGCATCAAACTAGAGATAATGTTGCTGGTAGGGTTGAAAGAACAAATTAGAAGGTAGTTCAGCAAGGGCTTCCCTACATATCTATGCCTCAGAGGGGGTCCCCTCTCCTTCCTTGGGAGATGCTTTCAAGCTGAGACTCAGTCCACTTGTGCTCACACACCTGGCATGTTGCTGCCATTGCTTTGCCCATCCATGGGTCTGATCCCCCACCAGCAGGCCAGTCTGTCCCCATTCTTGTGGAGGTGCCAAATGCCCAGGGTTGGAGCTGCTGTTGTACCCTCCAGCTGCCCTGTTCCTGTGTGGGACAGTGGGACAGCCTTGCCTGCCATGCCCTGCCCCTTACAGACCTCATGGGGACACCTTTCCTCCTGTCCTTCCCTCCCTCAGGGTGCTTCCAACCCCAGCACTGCCTGGCAATCAGCTCTCTAAAGTGAGCACAGCCATGTCCTGGCCTATTCCACCTGTTGTTGACAATAAAAATAATCTGTTTTGTAACACTATATATGTCAAAACAGAACAGACCCTGTAACACGCTTTGGAAAATGTCCTAAATACTCAAGCCATCCAGAACTTAAATATGTAAAGATAAGGTGAAAGTGAAGAAAGTGCAGAAAAATTATTTGCTATTAGTCAGAGACATCACAAAAAAAAAGAGGACTTTTAGGTAAAATTAAATAAAAATCCCTCAGCCTAAACATCTTTTCAGTTTTTTACTTATTTCAAGATTTTGTAGTTCAACTTGCTTTGCTTCACTGATTCACTTCATTCTTAATGGCTCACTCAGCTGGGAGAATAATAGACTGCCCAATAAATGTTCCTCCTGTGTTGTACCAATTGCAGGCGTGAGGATGAATTTGATGAAATGTACTGCTTATGAAGGGAATCAATAGGCAGTAATAGCCTTAACTGTGCCAGGTACATGGAAAAAAGAGACTGTACATGCTTTCCCAAGTAGGTCTGCTGATGTATCTCCTTACACGCAGCAACTTGACTCTTCCAGTCCAAAACATGCTGGAAGGAGTGTTAGGGATCAGTCTCTGACTGCTAAATGGACAAATACAATCCAAACCATAGAAACCACCTTGTGAACAAACCTGTACCTTGGTTTAAAAGCCTGCTCAACTAGGTGATGGAGCTGCACTTTTCACATTTTGTGAAATTACTAATTGAAGCTGCACTAGTCTGTGATATTTTCTTTCATTTTTTTCCCCAATTATTCTGAATATTTCAAATTAATATGTATATTATGTTTGTATTTGTGTTTGTGTGTCTATTTTTGTAAGTATGCATACAGTTTTTTGTATGGGAAAACACATTAAAAATGAGAAAATTTTGTATGGGGATATGCAGATAGGTTTTTGTGTGGGAAAGTATTTGGCACAAACATCATGAAGTATGGTTGACACTTGGTAGATGTATAATCATACCAAAATATCGCACTCATATATCTTTCTTTGAACTTGAAAAAGCATTTTGGAATAAATGTTACATCACAAGAAATAGTAGAGATGTTACATCACAAGCAGTAGTGATTCTATAGTGAAATACAGACAGAAGAAGACCTCTCTCTTTTCTGACTGGTGAGAACATGATACTTTTTTCCAGGCTATATGGAAACACAACTGTGTAGTGACTGTTAAGATGGAGCACTTAGTTTTGCAACAGCCAAACTCTTTAAAGTGAGGAGACATATCTTGGAAATAGAAATGAATGAAAATTCTTACAAAGAAGAAACATGTTGCATTCTATTTTATCTTTTTGTGTGTGTGTGTGTTTTGTACTTAGTTATATTGTGAGAGGAAGGCACTTTAACTTCAAGAGATTTCAGTCAGACATCTTTATGGTAAGACCAATGGCATAACCTACATCCTTGCATTGTATAAGATGGAAAGAAAACCGATTATTAACAGGCTGTTCTGATGCACAAAGAAAACCAAGCAGAATGAGGCATGTGTGGATACAAAAAAGGAATCAGGCTTGCGATTCTCATTCCAGCTGCTCATACTTTGGAGTAATTTCTAATATATTATCAGTTAGAAAAATATCTGTCTGTCATAACATTTGTTAAGAAAAAATCTAATACCAGATTTAATAAGATGCAAATTTTACTATAATGAAATTCAGGGGTTTGATTGTTTGTTTTTGTTTTCTTATCAATGCTCAGGTTTCTTTAAAGCAAAGAAAGATTATTTTTAAAAATTATTTTTAGGCAAACCACAGGCCTTTCA
This sequence comes from Eurystomus gularis, assembly GCA_013400335.1. Taxonomy (NCBI): domain Eukaryota; kingdom Metazoa; phylum Chordata; class Aves; order Coraciiformes; family Coraciidae; genus Eurystomus; species Eurystomus gularis. Next base: position 5,078 of record VZZY01001231.1, read on the forward strand.
TTTCACTTGGAAAGGTAATGCAAAATGAGGCACTGATCTGGCATGAAGCTTATATGTAGAATACTTTCTTGTGTCCTGCATGCCAACATAAAGTCATTCCATATCTTCTTTCATGAGGCTGCAAAGCATATAAGGGAAATCGTAAAAGTGTTTATTGCCTTGTTTTCAACTTGGCAAACATATACCTTTTTTCATAGATGAACAATGAAGCTGGTGAAGGGTCTAGAGAACAAGTATTATGAGGAGCTGCTGAGGAAACTGAGGTCATTGAGCCTAGAGAAGAGGAGGCCTGGGTGAGACAGTCTCACTTTCTAAAACTCCCTGAAAGGAGGTTGTAGCAAGGTGGGGGTCAGTCTCTTCTCCCAAGTAAAAAGCAAGAGGATAAGAGGAAATTGCCTCAAGTTGCTCCAGAAATTGGAAATTAGGAAGAATTTCTTCACTGAAAGGGTTTTCAAGTACTGCAACTGGCACCATCCCTAGAGGTATTTAAAAGACGTGGATATGGTGCTTATTGACATGGTTTAGGAGTGGACTTTGCACTTCTAGGTTTATGGTTTGCCTCAATGATCTTACAGGCCTCTTCCAATTTGAATGATTCAATTATTTGATAATGCTATAAAGTTGAAGTCAGAGCGGCATTATACAATATAATCTGGAGAATTGAAAAGGAGATCAAATATTCTGATTTGTCAATATTGCTAACAGCCAACGCCAGAGTACATTTGAGATGTAAGCCCTGTTATATACATAGTCACCTGTGAGACACAACAGCTGCATTTTCTTGACCTTAATTTTGAAAAGTTTGACTTAAGACTATATATTGTTGGCATGCGTATCAGAAAAAAAATGATAGCACAAAATTCTGGAGGAAAAATCTTCCTGAAAAAAGGAAACCTGCAGTTTCAAAACACCTCCATGTGGGAGGCACGTGATTGGGAGCAGCCAAGAATTAACAATACTTTGAGTAGATCAGTTGCAGACAGAGAAGATGCATTTATCTCTAAACTTCAACTCTCCCCAAAGTTAAGAGTTAAGTCTTCACTAAGGATCCATCTTAATGACCTGCAGGGCATCTCCACTTTGATGTGAAGGGAAGATAAACTAGTATTGTTGCAGATGTCCCTGTATCATGAAAAAGCTTCCTTACAGATCAAAACTCCTTTTGCTTTTTTTTTTTTTTTTTAATATATATATACCGCTGTTAATAGTTATTAGTGACATAAAAGGATACAAATGTTTCATATTACTAAAAGTAATCCTCAGTCCTCAGAACACTCAAGTGTTAAATGCCTAGCTCTAACAATTTTACTACAAAGTCAGTGTTTATCTGTTTGGTCTGTTTATGTGAAAGGGATTTTTCACAGATCTCTACACAATTTGCCTTTAGAGTAGTCACAGAAGATGAGATGTACTCACATAATGCTGACAGATAATTTAGCTCAGCTGAAAAGAGAAAGGTCCTACTTTCCATCACACCTCCTCCAAGTGCCTAAGCATATGATCATGAACTGCACTAGTTTCTGTTGCTCATTCGTTACTCCTCAGAACGGTTTGATTTCCTTAAAACAGTGAAAAATAATGTAGAAAACTAGTAGATAAGTTGTCTGCCATTTTGAAGACTCATGTAAAAGAAAAAACAATTTTTTCGTTAAAAGATGTTAAGATCACTACTGCAGTTTTCCTCATATATAGTTACAGTGAGATATCAGTTTTTAAGACCTATAGAATTGACAGTTCTGAAAATGAACAATTAATAGTCCAAAATCTCATGTTATATGTGTTGAAAATTGATCTGTATGAAATGTAAAGTGTGTGGTGAGGATGGTTGAACTGGTGACAGTTTTCTGATTCATGGGTATTTGCAACAGATTTATTTTGCATAGCTTGCTCAGTATTGGGATCTTGTTCAAATACATTCGTAATCACATCTATATTTACAAAACTCACATTTTATATTGATTTTACTGGCATATCACAATACTACTAATCTTTCTTTCCATCAGTTAACAGGATTCATGTTCTTAGAAATTATTAAAATGTTCTATTAGATACCTGTCTGCTGCTGAAAATAAAAGAGTTCTCATGCATGTAAATGTGATGCCCAGAAAGATGTTTTTCTACAAGCCCAGATCATACCACTTCTTCCATAATCTCACAAATCTGTCATTGCTGCCACCAGTACATTTGTATTGAATCTTTCAGAAATGAAGTTAGTTCTCTCTCTCCTCTTTGATTTTCTTTATTTTAAGGTGTTTTTTTTTTCTTTTTGTTTCTTTGTGGGGTTTTGTTTATTTTGCTTTGTCTTGGTTTAGCTATGTGCCAAATAAAGCATTTCTATATTCATCAGTATTGAAGGTCAATCCCCAGTTCGTTTTGTGTTTGATAGATCCAGTCTGTGAATCATATTTTTGCCCCTGTAGTGGGAGGTTCAGATTTATACCTAATAACTGACAAAAAAAAATTCCCTTTGAAGCAAGTTGTAAGAGGTAGAAGACACTGTGCAGCACATCGAGTTAGGGAGCATTATGCATGTCTACTATTCTTTAAGCAGAGCTTCTATTTCAAGGTCACTAGTCTGAGGTTCAAAGTTATCTATGAGCAGGCCTTTACTGGTGGATAGGAGGCACTTCTGAACTCTTAGTTTTGATTGTCTCAGCTCAATCCCAGGGCAAGTACAGGGCCACAGCAGCACCCTCCCTTCACTTCACTGCATATCATGATTTCTGAAGTAAAAAAACAGTGAGTATGAGCTGGAAGATAGTTTTTTGCACTTTATTCTGTTCCTTAGTCTGGGTGAATAAATACTGTGATACCAGGGCATATGGTACGGCCAGTCTCTTCACCTCTATAATACTAAGATAAGTCTGCAAGAACAAACCTGATGACTGCTTGTAACTGTGAAAAAATATTTGCAGAGTAGCTGAGTCAAGACTAGACACTTCTCATAACAAAAAATTCCTTTACTTCTCCATTTTAAATAAACAATAGGATTATCAGTCCTCATGGGTTTGGTGTATCTTTCTCTGTCATTCTCAAGTAAAACACATCCAGAGAACTGGGAAAAAAGGAAAAGAGATATACAAATAAGTTATTAGTTTTATGTTTATTTAAAAATGAAGTCTTCATTTAAATAAACAGGCCTAGAGCCACAGGATCAATATTAGGATGTGACTAATATTCTTTCAAGGCTTCCAAAAAGAAAAGTCTCTGTTTAGATCTTGAGATGCCAAGGTCAAAAGGAAGTTAATTCCCCTCACATTCCTGTTCTGTAACTAAACTGTCATCAGCTTGCCTGTCTAGCCAGGACTGTATGTGAGATTTTTCTATCTAAATTTGGTACATCAATGGAAGTGCCACAGAAGCTGTTGGAGGAACAGTTTGCTGATTTGCTGGTACAGCTGTCGTTTATTTCTCAAGATCTTGCAATTACAATGAGCATTGTAGTACAGACGCAGTCCAATGACAAAACTGGCAGCCTTTTTGTGAAGAAAATGTAAGATTATTTTGGAAGCTAAGAATACTGAAAGCATTCTAAGATTTTTTTGTGAACTCTGAATCAATGTATGTCCGTATTTTTTGCCCCAGAATATCTTTCCAATGATATTGCAGGGGAAAAAAAAAAAAAACAAACCAAACCTTAATCCAATTTTTACAGGTGAAGAGAGCACTAGTTATTGGAAATAACTAACTTATGCATTATGTTAACAATTTCAAGATGAAGTCATTAGAAGTGTAACAGGGAATGTAATATGTTGGTGTTGTCACAGAAGAGCTATGTAAATTGATGTTTGACTGTCAAAGTCTGTTCTGTGGCCAACACTCCCACATCTACTTTTCAAGAGGAAGGATTTCCAGGAGAATATTGAATAGTGTCATCTTACTTTTTGCTTGTTTGTTTTTTTACTTTAAATAAAAGATTAAAGAGAGTAGTCTGTTGGTAGACGCTGCTTATGTGTCAATTTTTGTATGGACAAAAATGTTGAATAATTAGCTCTGGATTTTAATGCTCTTGTAGGCTCCACTTTGCAGTCAATAGGCATTTTAGTGCTCTGATAGCTTATGTTTAACCCACAGCAGTTATGTCACAATATAAGAAAACAGTAGCTTTTTTTTTTTTTTATGACCAGGTAACTGCCACAAATCAAAGTGGTCATGTACGTTACTAGGGTACATAACATGAGCACAAAACATTTGTTGTGGGTTTTGACTTTGTGTTTCTTTGGTTTTTTTGTGTGTTTTTTTGTTTTGGTTTGTTTTTTCCATTTATTATGCAAAAATTTTGCCCAGGCACCTACAATGGACATGCAGAAGTGAACAGGTGGCACACACCTACCTGGAGGAGCAAGCTACAGTTTGCCAAATGGCTACTTTGGCATAAAAGCAGATTACGTTAATTGGTTTGCATTGTGCACATTTCACACAGTCCCCCACTGAAAAAAAGACTTGATAAAGCTCTGATGAAGGAAGATCTCAGCTCAAGTTTTCTGAAGGTGACAGCTACTGACAGGACAGCTCAGCTGAGCAAATGATAACAGGTTCATTGCACAAAGTGCAAAGACCAACCTGCATCAACCTTACTTACAAATTTGGCAAAGCTGCAGGCTGACAGATGACTCGCTTTTCCCTCACAGGGTCTGAGTCCACAGTAAAAAGGCAGTCCTTTCTTGAAGGACATAAATATGTAGGACCTCAAGTCCAGGTGAGGAGAAGACCCTGTAAATTTCAGCCTCAGCTTTACATCAAGAACTATAGCCTTATGCATGAACCACATTGCCACAGCATTTATGACCTGACATACCTCTGCTATTTCTGCTGCAAGTACTGGTGCTGTTGACTCCTTGTCTGGCCCACTGGAAAGTCCAACCATCTCCTCTCCAAGGAGTTCCTTGCTGTTCTTAATGAGGAACTAACTGCATCAGGTCCATCACATATGCACATCAAACCATTGAGTTCAGCCCAGGTGACCGAAAATGGATCAAACAGCTTTTCCCCACTCCTAACCCTCACTTTTGTGTGGAAAGCTTCAGCTATGGGGCTGCTTTTTCTGGCAGCTACCCCACGAATATTTGTTCAAGAGAGGAGGCAGCTAGATAGCTCTGAACAGCAAAGCTTGGGTGCAACCAGAAGGCTGTAGCCAGCTGTTAAATAAAGCTTACCTTCCCAATTACCTTCATCAGCACTTCCAAGGGCAGCCTGTGCTCCTCAGCAGGGCTCAGTAGATTTGATTCCACACAGATGTGCAAGTTGCTTGGCAGTCATTCAGCTGGTTAAAGAGTTTCTGCTGATATTAAGTAGCAGGCCAAGGAAGTGCTTTAGGAGGAGGAGGTTTGTGTGGGGCAACTTGCTGACCACCCTGAAGGAACAGGAATGTAATGTTAATTAAGTAGATGTTGTGAACACTTGTCACCCAGGCTGATCTCACTCAAGCCTACCTGAGTGAAGGCTCCCTGGCCATGTTAGGTCTGCAGCAGATGGACTGCCTTCACTGAGATACTGCCACTTCCCTCCCTGGCCTTCTGGCAAGAGTTCCCTCATGGAGAAACTTCCAATGCCTTCTGGAAGTGCTCCAAGAAGATAAATGTATTTTTTGTGCCACATTCCCCCCAAATCCAACTCCACAGCAGCAAGAAACGTCTGGCAGAAAACACAGCTTTTTCAAGGAGTCCATTGCTTTGCCTCTAAAAGTGTCTGGGCTCTGCCAGTCCCTGTGGAGCAGGCAGGCTGCTCGCCAAACTTACTCTCTCAGTCCTCACAGCTTCTACTGCCTGCTGATCTTTTGTAAAGCACTCATCCTCCCCTCATAGAGCTCTACATTGAGGAGTGGGAATGGGATGTTTCAGAGGAAGATCTGCAATGCCAAGGGCTCCAGGTAAGGTTTTGAATACTCCTGCTTGGGAGCACAGGCAGCATCCCCAACACTCTGGCTCATGAGTAGGAGGGTGAGTTTTAGCTCCCTGCTCTAGCAGGTACCCATCAACACTGAGACAGCCAAGAGCTGCCAGGCTCCAGGTCAGGAGAATTCACCTTCAAGATGACAGTCAGGAGGTGTGCAGGCTGGCTTTTCAGGTTTACTTCTATGCCACTTTTGATGGCACTGAGACATAGTTCTTGTCTATCCTAAAGACATGCACTACTGCTTCAAATGGAATAGACACACACAGGCAGAAGATGCTAAACACTGACAGCTCTGATTGGCAAGAAAAAGACCCAACAGTCAGAAAGGGTTCTGATTTTCCAACACTACAAAAGGGATTCCAGGAGCTACATCACGGAATGTGTAAAGTGGAACACCTTTTCAGAAAATGCCTTGGAAAGTGACTTTTGAGAAAATGTTATCTGGAAACCTGCTATATATAAGCACAAAATTTTCTCCTGTCTTTTCACTATTATGGAATAGTATGCTCCCATGCTGTCACAGAGCATAGAGTACAAAGAGGTACTGAGCTTAAAAAATGTGAAGGTGATATTCAATTGTTTCAACACAGATGTTTAACCATGCTAGGGTATCTTGTATGGATTCTGACACACTCCAGAAAGCAGTTTGTGTCATTTCTGCCAGCACTGTCATAGACTCCTCGAATAGCAGTAGACACTTTTCTTTTGTAGCCCTCTAAATATGTTTGCCTTTACTTATAAAAGGGTACAGGCTGATCTGGCAACCTCAGGATATTTTTCTGGCTTGTTTTGGCCTAGGCTGGTTTTAGCTTGTTTTAGGTGTGATCATTTTCTAATGATCAAGTGTCTTGATCATAGAAGCTACTATCAATAACAGCTATTTTATACCAACTAAGTTTTAATACTTTAGCAGTTGCAAGGATACCACAGGGTGCTGAAATATCGTATTGAATTTACATGCTAAACAGAAAAGACTGCAAAAAGTTGACCACTGAAAATATGTGAGGTCTTAATTTTTGTGTTTTTTTCTTTCCTATTGTGTTTTACTCTGATAGCACGGAATGCTGTGCTTTTTTATCATTACCATTATCAACTAAAATAAACCTGTACCCAAAGGACACACTTAAAATCCTTTTGTCATGGAGCATAATAAAATATTATTGGACCATTTTGCACACTTTTTATGACGTGCTATATATGCATGGTTTGTGGAATCAACCAGTGAATATACTTACTTTTTTTTTTATTTCTTTGTTGCATTGGTATGAAGTGCTTAAGTTCATGTTCCTTGTTGGTTTTTTTTCTATCAGATTCATGGAACAGCTCAAGCATCTATCAAATGCTGATAATTTGTTCTTAACGCTGGTGGAAAACTTTGACCCTTCTGGACACTGAAATGTGTTGGCTTCAGTAATTGAAAGTGAGGACTGAGGACACTTCACCTTACAGAGCAGCTTTTACCTCTGTAACCATGAGCAGTAAAATGGTGGAGTGTGGGCACAGCCTGGTCTGACATAGGCACAGTGGGAAAAGAATATAATTTGTGATGAGTCAACCAAATTCTTGCCTCCTGGTAAAGGCTCCTCTCTTATGTAGAACTCCATTATGTATTTCTGAGGCTTGATTCTTCTTCAAAACTACTTAAATGAGAGTGACATAAATTTATACAACATCCTGCACTTTCTGTCCCGAGCTAGCACACTTTTACTTCTTTCCAGAGTGGTAAGAAGAACTTAAACCTTTGCAAGTCAGCCTCCTATTTGGAACAGAAATTATATAAAGTCACATATCCTCCTACAGATTTGTTTGTCAGATGTGCACAAGACCTCAGTACTTCTGTAGTGAGGTGAAACCTCTGTTCAGTATAACTTGACCAAGACTTTTAAGCTATGGATGAGAGCAGTCAGAAAAGTGACCTGGTTAGAAGGAAAAAGGTACTGAGCAGAAGGAAATGTCTGCTGAAATACTAACAAAGAGATTGCCTTCCAGCCTGGGATCTAGGCCTGGGATCCAGAACCATCACTGAAAATTGCAGCTGCTGTCTTTGAAGTACAGCTGAGTACTAGTAGACAACTAACTTGAAGATTAAAAGATCCTTGTTGTAAAATTTCTATTTTTCTCTGCAGACTAAGAAACTTAAGATGACTAGTTTAGATGTGACCATTTGCATCTTAGAGATGATTTCCACTGCAGATGTGTTTTTGGATTATTTCTTTTTCTATACATACACAAACATATATACCAGTAAAACAAACATAATTATTTTCTGTTTCCCATGGGGTGAAGAAAGACAGAGTGCTGACTAAAGAAATTGACAGTAGAAAGAAGAAAGAATTGTCAGATAATTAAGATTAATGAATGTTAAGTCTTTCAGTTTATAGCTAATACATTCTTACAGATGGAATGGGTTTGTCCAAATTACGAATTATATGTTGATCACTGGAACAGGTTTCCCAGGGAGGTAGTGGATGCCCCATCCCTGGAGACATTCAAGGTCAGGCTTGATGAGGCTCTGAGCAATCGCACCTAGTTAGAGATGTCCCTGCATATTGTAGGGGGGTTGGACTAGATGGCCTTTAGAGGTCCCTTCCAACCCAATACATTCTATGATTCTATGAGTCTATGTGCAGAAATTTGATCAAACTTGCTTATGGCCCCTGGCTCCAGAAAGAATTGTTATGAAGACAGATTATTTGCTATATTAGGATTTTACTGTTTCAGCAAGAAAATACTTACTGTGTAAACAAGTTTCAGGATGTATGTAGAGCGGAGTTGTCAAGAGTGTTCCAGATTGTTCCTGACTTTCTCGTGATGTAAAAACCTGAAATTTTCATTGAATTCCACAGACAAGTTTAAGACAATAGTAACTACTTAAAAATTTCAGCACTAAAATGTAGTAAGTATTAAAAAATTAAAGTTCAGTCTAAAGTGAGATTTCCTTGAGAATTCCTATAGTTAGAATTACTCTAGTAATTTGAATTTTGCTTCTTCCTGTTATTTCTAAAATTCACTTGAATAATTCTCAGCACATTTCCAGTCAATCTTATTATGAAGTCATGGAAGAGATTATTATGACATTAAAATAGGCTATGTTCTCCAGCTATAAGACTAAATGACAGAAGAACAGTTTAGGATAACTGTTTCCTCTTCTGCAAACAAGTAGCCATACTACTGGCTGAAAACAGTGCCTGTATCAGCCATTGTCAGTGAAAAGATTAGTTGGGTAAGTAAAACTTAGGAGGAAAAAAAAAGTATTAAACCGTGTATATATATTAAACCATTTTTGTCAATTATAAAATGATCATCTATGAAATGACTTGACTCTACTTCTGTGCCCAGTCATCTGTATATGAACATGATACCCTGCATGCTGTAGAGGTTGCACTCTGGCTGTGCTTAAAGACTGAATTTACACACTTACAGCATTTAGAAGACATCTGTGGGCCAACATCGAGATATACCAGAGAAACTTCCACCATTCACATCAGGCTTATGATATAGGCTTTCTGTAAAACATACTGGGAAAGACCATACTGTAAGACTATACATATGAGAAAGACCATACATATGAGACTATACATATGAGAAAATACTGAGTCTCATGATTCTCTGGCTGGATCCCCACCCTGTCTTAAAATTCAAGCTAATTAGCCAAATTAGTTTAGTGGTCAGTAATCTTTCCTGCTTATGCTTGCATTTTGGATGTAAAATCTTTTGAACAAGGACTGTATTTGTCTTGTCCTTTAAAAGGTCAGTTTTAGGTCAATAGAAAGACTTCAAATTACTAACCAGATTTTTAGATCAAATCTACAGCCAGTCATCTTGTCCATGCTTTGTAATAATCATGAGAAAGATCAACGAGACAATGCTATCAGGTGGATGCTCAAGCAAATAACAAAGTACTCATTCCTACTACTGTGAGACTTGCTATAGGAAGTTAAAATTAATTCATATTTATCAGATTAATAGGAACATTTTTAGGCTATTTAGATCCCACTTAAGAAAAACTTTCTCATAATTAATAATAATTTTTTTTATTTTAGCTGTTATCTTCTCTTTTAAGTCTTAAGCCTAGGCTCTAAGGTCAACCCATCAAATTATTTCTTCTTACTATTGATAGCACTGCTCTTAATTTTACTTTATAGCTCAGTAACAATCTCTAATATTCAAATCTATATAACGCATTAGGAACAAAACACATGCACATTCTTTTTTTAGGCTGATTTTTATACAAAAAGATACTTTTGTCAGCAGGAAAGATGTTTTATTTAAGCTTTCATCTCTCCTGAGTGTGCTTCTCAGAAGAGAAGAATGGTTTATTTATTATTTGAAAGACTAAGGTGGTATTGGAAGAACTGACTATTACTCTTTCCTTCAGCTTCTATATGGCAATAAAAATTACTTCTAATGTCTTTGATGTTTCTCTGTGTAGTTTCAGTATCTTTGGTACTTTAGGGAATACCTTTCTTGCTGCATGCAAACTATTTTGTTATATGCAGAGAAAGGTAATGTGATTTGCCTTTGGTAATATTTCCTTTTACTACTCTAGGCATAAATTATTCTGATAGAGTTACTGCCCATCATTTAAAAAAAAACATTTTGCTGTGACACTTTTGTTTCACACTCTATAGTACTGTACAAGTTATTTAGCCTATTAAATTAAGTTATCACAACATGCCATACAGAGTAAATAGATTCAAAACAAAAATCTAAAAAACCCTTTAAATAGAGTTTTCAGATTCTAACTCAATAATGTAGGCAATTGTGCATCATTAAATGGATGACTGAATAGCTACATATTTAAAAGAAACTTAAATTCAGAGTGTGATATTCATAACTAGAGATTTGCTAAGAGATCATTTTACAAATTAGACTAATGGAGTAGTAAAAGCGAAAGCCTCCTCTTCAGAGAAGTCTATATTAGGATTATTAATGAAGAAAGAAATAAAAAAAGACTGGGATTTGTAGTAAAAGGAATAAGTTTAGTGTCTTCACCACTAAAGACAGGTTATGCCTAATAGATATACAAAGGTAATTATTAAAATCAAGAGAAGAATACCATATCTGAATTTCTTAACGTAACATAGCAGCCCTTAATTTCAACAATCTAATAAATAAGCAAGCTTTCAAAATTATACTAAATGTATTGCATTAATTAGCACACTTTTTCCTGTCAAATAATCAGTAATTCTTGTGATGCAATATGTTTTAGAAAAAGGGAAAGATTGTATGGAAAATGAAAACTCTACGGTGAAAGATTATTTAAAGCTTGAAGAATTTACCTTTTTTTTTTTTTCTACTAAAATACTAGAAAATAAACTACACAAGTAATTTCATCCTTCTGAAAAGCAGGGCATGTCAAGTCACTAAGACTATAAACAAATGTTTCAGTTGTCATGGTAGATTTTTAAAAAATAACAGGTATTAATTCATGCTCCAAAACTGTCTAAAAAACGTACTAATGGGGAGAAGTATATACTGCCACAACTTGCAAATGAAATTTGCTGTGGATAAAGAGTCAGCATACACAGAGTCACAACAGTATCAGTAGCAGAGAGAGAAAAAAACCTAACCATGTTGGCAAAAGACTGGATAGCTAACTCACTTGTATCTTCCACTGCAGAAAATGTTCTAGAAAATGCCTTCTCATAACAGCAGTTAGGGTGAAATCTATCTTCCCTGTTTCTAAGGTCTGATGATAGCAGGAAAACTTTAGGAAAAAGTTTCAATTAACTATAGAAGAAATTCTTTCCTTATGTAGGACTCGTCGCTAACATTAAATGGACCTCTTCCAAATTTCCAGAATATACTGATGTTATTATTACAGCAGTAGCTATTCAAACTGGTCAGTGATTTCAAGCAGTGTACTTCCAAAACTGCTCCAAAACAATCTTACCTATCCTATACTTCAATTTGACCAAAGTCTGTGCTCCAACTAGATTGTATATTCCTCTTCCTATCATGAAGAACACAGCTGACTGCCTCATCCACAAAAACTGCAACCACACTTATCTTTAAGGGTTTATGCTGTAATTTTCTAGCTGTCTCTATAGAAGTAACTTAAAATTGGGAAGAAGTTATTTAAAAAAACAATCCTGTTCTGACACATCTGAAGAAAAAAAGTGTTTCTCTTTGGTTAAGTGCATCATCTTGCCTTCAGTGCTTCATACGTTGTGCTTTCCTAAGTGGCAGGATATCTGATGTTTGATTCACCATGGCTTGCTTTAGCCTGTCAAATCTGCCTGACACTGCTTGACACTAATTATCTGGTTGGGCAATATGTTATCTAATCACTGAGGATTTTTGATGTCTTACTACTTTTAATTGTTTTCCATTATAAAAACTAAAATCTGTCTTGCTGACATTAAACACATTATGCCTTCACCCTCAAATATCAGGATTTAGTTAAAATCCACAAGCTACAGCTGCGCAAACTTTGTATCTATCAATAACATGACAGATTAAGTATTTCTTTTTACTTACCAACTTGAGAATGGAAATCTGAGAAGGTCTTTTTTTTTGTACATGTCAACATTTCAACAGGATAGACAAATAAAATGTTGAGCTAAATAGTAACAGAGCATAGAGGCACTTCTGATGTTTAATACTCAAAGACATTTCTTTGTGAAACTCTTAATGACTACAGCTAACCATGGAATCCTGTGATTTAGGCCACCCTTCTTTAGTACAAGATTGATGTACCAAACCCTTCAAAACTGAAAGCTACTGAGAGCCTTCCAAAAGCAACAAGTTTTACGCTGCTCCCATGAAAATCCTCCAAAGGCTCAGGAAGACTTTGGTTATTATTAGCTGGTCCCCAACTAACCCCCAAACCTGTTCTTGTGCAGTAGCACTTGCTCTAGTATCTTCTGGACCTGCTTCCCCTGTCAACACTGGTGCTCAGCTGATGGGTAATTTGGGTTTGTCATCAGCTGTCTTCTCATTTCTTTGTTAGCCCTTGATAAAAACACTAAGTTCCCTCAGTCCCTTACACCACTGGCATTTTCCCATTTCTTCCTTTCCACCCTTGTCATGTCTGTCTAAATTAATCATCACTATGACAGTGCAAAAGGCCTCACTTTGAAAGGCTCAGCTAGTGGACATGTTGCAACTTTTTCCACTAATCTCGCAATCAGCTGCTGTCTGTCTCCAGGATACTAACTTACTTTTTAACATCTTTTTAGCATTTTTCTCTATCCTACTGAGACTACTCAGCATTTAATATGCTAAATCTTGAGACACTTGTGTTCTAAAAGTATTACATAAGATGAAGATATGCATGGAACAAGATTTGAAATATTAACTTTAGAAACAGTTGCATCATCAATAAAAATGGTATAAGTGTAGACTACCATGAAAAGGAGTGGCTTCCTTCCCTCTCTTCCCTCATTTCACACTACCTCTACTTTCTCAGCAATGGTGAGGTTGAATAGTGATCAATCAGGGAATCTATCCCAAGACATACAATGTAAAAAAGTCTAGTTGCTTAATAAGCAAATCACTTCCCTCTTGCTGCTCTCAAGCCCATCCAAATACTCAAATCTGCACAGCAAAGGCACTGAGAGCCCGTAGCTGGGAGAAGAAGGGCAGAATGTGAGTGCCTCCTTCAGCAGCAGCCCTGCTAAAGGGAAACAGACTGTATTGTGAATCTTGTTATTACAGACTTACTGGTTTCAACACTTTAATCACTTTAATAACAATTGCTTTACTCATTTAAGTACACAAGCCCAGAGATTTTGTATATGAGTATTCTCACTGGGTAATGTAGTGTGAATTGTTTGCATTTCACTGACAATGGAATGTAGGATCCATAATATCTCCATCTTGTTTATTAAACAATAGGTTAAAATTAATTTTAATGTCTGCCTGCTGAGTCAAGAGAATAAATCATAGAATGGTTTCATTGAACGGTTTGTATTGGAAGGGATCTTAAAGATAATCCAGTTCCAAGCCCACTTCCATGGGCAGGGACACATTCCATCAGACCAAGTTGCTCAAAGCTCCATTCAGCCTCACCTTGAACACTTCCAGGGAAGGGGCAACCCATTCCAGTGTCTCTCCACACTCACAGTAATTTCTTCCTAATATCTAATCTAAATCTATCCCTCTTTCCATTTAAAACTGTTACCCCTCTGTCCTGGTTTGACCAGGACAGGGTCAGTTTTCAGGAGGAGTTAGGAGGGAGCCACAGCTGGGTTATTCCATACCATGCTGACATCATGCCCCCCAGCACCGGTCCCAAGAGGTGAGGGTGAGTGTGCTTGGGTCCTCTCTGCCCAGTTTGTTCACTTGGTATCCCTTGTTTTGTACCTTATTTTCTCACTGTTGTTATTACTGTTGTTGTTCTACTTGTTTCTTGTGCATTGTTGTATTAAATTCTCCTTATCTCAATCCTGGGCTTTGTG
>VZZY01001233.1:667-20806 GCA_013400335.1 Eurystomus gularis
TATTTTTCCAAATTTATCTGAATTAATATGGAGGGATTTGGAAGTTATAAATTTCATAAGGTCGCCTTTAACATTTTTTCCCAGGATTTATGTATCACCAATTTGGTTTTTATGTCCCTGTAGGAAGATTATGCTAAATCCTTTCTCCTCAGTCTCACTGCAATGCAAAGCCATGAAAATATTACAAGTTGAGGACTAACTGCAATAAGGGTTATAGAGCCTGGCCTATGCGGCAGTCTTAGAACTGCTAGGCAGCAACATTGAGCTTCCCTGTCTAACTTGCTCCCGATACTGCTTGACATCAAGCAGTCCTTAGAACATCAAAGATAGACCTGGCTGTTCTGCTGCAAGACAATAACTACTTTGTAAGATCAGTACCCCACATTCTCAAATTTGCTGCTGCAAATACACATCATCCATAACTTCACAAGAATTTTACACCTGCTTCCCATTTTCTCCATCTAGGATTTTGTACCTCATCATTTCTTAGGAAGCATAAGGTATTACATTTCTTGCTGATCAAGATACCTCTTTTTTCAAATCCTGTAATTCCACTGCCAAGCTTCTTATTCTCTGAACACATTTTTAATTGTGCAGGCATAAAGCAGTACTTATGTGTCTCTAAATTATCTGGTATTATCACACCTGCCTCAGATAAATTTCCAAGTTATATAATTGCTCTGAATTTGCTTATTTTGCAGCCAGCACAAACTTTAAATAGAAATCTTTTGAGTTCCAATTCTTTCTTTCCATTAACTTCATGTTTCAACATTACAGGCTATGACTTCCATTCTTAGACAACTTTGCTCGAATTTAAACCAAATCACTTTTAAGTCAAAGTGTTTGTCCTAAGGTACCTAACCTAAACATTCAGAGGTTCAAAGGATTTAACAGAATATCCCTCTCTGTTGTCACTCTGAAGCTACTATTCTAAAAATGTATACACAGATACCTGGAGCAGACACTAGAGGTAAAAATGAAGATTAATACATACCTCCATTTTATTTTAAATTAAATTTAATTTAATTTCTTTTATTTTATAACAAGAACGATCCTATTTTTTCTTTAACAAGTACTGAAGCCAAGAATCAAATACTAACACTAACAAAATTTGATCATTGCAGCATAATTTTTCACTTTTGCCTGAGAGTATTTTGTGTAGCTATAAAGATTCCTGTATTACTCAAAGTTGTAAACATTGTCTTAGTTTACATATTATACATTAATACATCATTATTATTAACAACAATAACACTGTTTTCAAAATTTTTCATCAAATTTAAAAGCCTTCCTAAAAGAAAAGCAGGAAATACTGAAGAACACAATCCATATACTTACTTGTGACCCATTTCATGGGCGATGGTAAAAGCAAGATTCAGACCATTGTCCTCTGCAATTATACATTTTCGTTTTTCACTGCACATTCCACTCAGATATGCTATACCTAGGAAATACAACCACTACATTCAATTATTTTTTGTTACTACTAACTGTATTATGTATGTATTATGGCATTATTGACCCCAAAAAGGTCTCAAACCTTATTGTGGGCAGAGCCATCCAAACATATAAACAGATATCTGACAAAGGTTTACTTACTCATAAGCCAGAAATGCTGAGTTTAGCACAAAATTGGATGAATGATAGCATAGAAATCACAAGCACTTGTAATATAACCTGATTACATAGATTGCAATGTATGGAAAAACTATTCTTTAAAAGCATTGCTAGGTACCTTAATGAGATGTGATAGAACACACATGTGGATATTGATACTACCATAAGTGATCATACGATGTCTACAACAGGACACAAATCTGAATAGGTATTTCCTCAGACAGTGAGAAGAACAAAATGCAAGGCACAGAGTCGCTTCCCTACATTATCACTGTTAAGTACTGATATTGTGTCCAGCATATTAATGATTTTAAAAATGTGTGAAAGAGTCAGGTGTCACAGAACTAGAATAATTCGTAAAAGACTGGAGCCTGACAAATACATCCATTTTAGAGGCTGTAATGCCTCTAATATATGATGCTTCCATTTTCAAAAAGTAGAAGCCTGAATGGGTAGGCTTTTGAGTTAAAAGTTCATCTTCTAAAAAGTAGAATGTTTGGAATGGTAAAGGCTTGAAGAACATACAGCTTAATGTGGGTAAAGGTAATTTTTTTCAGACCACAAATATATTTTGTGGCTACCTACATTCTTGTTTGAAATTTCAGAGTAAGCAATCAAAACGCTGTTTCAAGTGTTTGACGTTCTTCCCAGAAACATGGTGCCCTCTGGATCAACGTGTTTGCTGGATGTTTGCATGTAAAGGTCAAGTTCAAAATGTTTGAAATTTAGTCATAATTAGCATCCTAAGTTAACAAGACAAAAGTCATTCTTCTTACAGTCCAAGTATTTGTCAGTCTATGAGCACAATGCCTCATCCACAACATGAAATTCAAGTAGGAGCCCCATCACTAGTCTGGCAGCGTTGCTCTCAACAGGGCTGCCTGAATGGTTTTGGACACAGAACTCACGTGACAAAAATTTTTGTTTAGGACTGAACAAAACAATCACAAATTAGACTTAACTAAGGCTCAATTTTTCAACTTTTACTATTTCTTTCCAAAGAAGAGAGGAAAAATGTAGCAGGGGTAAACGTAATTTGGGGTACAAAAAAAGGGCAAAGCATTTTCAAAGCAAAAAACCTGAAGTCCTTCAAATGACACCTCATGCTAAATGTAGGTATCCTTTATATTAACTCTGTTGAAAATAAGAGAAGTAAGAAACATGGTGAAATGTAGTGCTTTATTTTGAATGTTATGCTCCTGTGGCTGAAATAAAAATAATTCTATAATTTTTTGTGCCTTGTAGTTCTACAATTATTTTCTTCCAAGTTTTGGTGACCAACTGAAAAAGACAGAGCTGCTTTTAATACTGTAGTTCTCAGGAGCAGAGCTGGTAAGAATAGCAGAAGAAGCAGACATCGTGGCCTGACTTCATCCAACATCAATGAATTTACTAAGTGCTGAAACAAAACAGAAGAATTACTCTTGTCATAGACAAAATGCAGTACTGCATTTTGAAGTGTCGTGGGGGTGCACAGAAGGCTTGTCTGGGTGTAGAAGAATATTAAGATGTTTATATAGAAATTAAATTAACCTTAGGTAATGAAAAAAATAATTTAAATCTAGTTCTTTTCCCCCAGAGGACAACTGGTTTTTAGGATTATGGCATTTCTGCCCTCCAAACAGGTTTTGTTAACTTCGTCAGAGGGAACTAGTTAATAAATTTGTGATGGTTTGGAGTGTTGTTCTTCTTGTGCTGTAGATGGGTAAAATGAGTGTAGATGTCTCAGCAAATTTTGGAAAAATCCAAGAAATAATTCAATTGTCAATTTTCAGAATATTATGTCTGTGTTGAAAGAATCAGCACAAAATGTAAACTGGGAGCTAGTACATGCTGTATTGTTCTTGTGTGTGCATCTTCTGGTATTATCCTACCTAAGCAACTGAATGGAACAATGATTCACAGGACAACTTGTTAGCGGGTTATTGCACAAACCTTACTACCAGTGGATGGAAATCAACAGAAGCTTTCTTACTACCTTCAAGGATTAGGCTAACATATAAGCACAGGAAGACCATTTCTTGAAGCAAGTGTATACACATTTGAATTTCCAACTGCAGCAATTAAGATTTTGAGTCTCTGAGACATCTTTTGTATTACATTTGTTGTTTGCTGCTAGCTAGTGTCTTCTATGGAAACTCTATAACTGAGGGTTCTTAGTGTGAAATATTACAGGCATGGATAGATTGTAAAATGATGCTTGTCTTGTGTTGGCTTCTGTTTGGAGCCTTGTTAATCTGCAAGAACTGAGGGAATGACTGTTTCCAAGGGAGTCCATATCCTTTCTGGGACCGCCCTCCTTGGAAGCTGCTCACTACCTTGGTTTAGCATCCCTCTCCCTCCTTTTCCAGTCTTCCCTTGTGCAAGCAAAATGTCTCAGCAAGTCTTAGCACAAACATGTCGTTGTGTTCAGCAGAAGTTGTGACTGGTTACTTAAGTAACTGCAAAATTTTGTTTGCAGCTTCCACGGAACTCACTATTTGAATTAAAGATGTAGCTTAGATTGATGGGTAGGTTCTCTAGCAGGGTGCTTGAGAGTTTCTGGAAGTGTTCAGGGATGCATAGTGTTCTCACAGCAGTATTATCTCGAAATGGTTTTCAAAAGGCATGGGAATGGCCATAATTGCTATTGCTATACCTGGAAATACAGGTAGGCTGAATGGCTTGCACAAGATGAATTAATTAAGCCAGTGAGAGAATCAGGAGTGGAACTCAGCATATCCTTCCTCTCTGATCAGCCTGTTACATTGTCTGCATATCCAGTGCCTCTGATGTGGCTTTTAAGAAAATCTAAAATGCCAGTATGCTGTTATATCACTGTAAGTTGTAAAGCTCTAAGTATATTTATAGTTAAAGAACATACAGAATTTGAAAATAATTTGCAGACAAAAAATCTTCTATTCTGCGATTTGAAAGCTGTTGATTTAGTAATACTGTGCTATAGTGAATATTAATTGCAGTTCCTGCTGGTAGTTCTTTTTTTCCTAAGTCTTTGTTGAAGATGGACCATTCCAGATATCAGACACTAAGCAACTGAATCCTTGTATTATCCCATGTCTTATGGCACCTTATTCTGCAGGTAATATCTTCTCTCATCCTTTGTCAAAAGTCCACAGGTGTACAACACATGTGCTCATAAAATGTTGCAACCATAGTTAATATTTTGAAAGATTTATACTAGCTAATAAAATGTCCTAATAACACTGATTGCAACAAAATGGAAAGCAAAAGAGGAGTGTTTCCAGATTCAGTTACTCTAAGCCTTTTACTGCATTCAGTTAAAAAAATATGCCTCTGTCAAAGGAAGGTCAGGAATTTTCTCAGCATGTATAAATTGAGTTCTGTTTGACCTAATATGTGAGAATTATGAGTCATTTCAAAGATAGATTTTGAGTTAGAGTGATCTCAGCTGATTGTTTCAATACTACCTTCTTACTGCAGCAGGGTGAGGCTTCTTAATACGCCTCCAGCTGACACACCTATATTGTTCTGCACAAACATGTTTCCTTTAAAGCTATACCATTCCCTTATACTGTTAGTCCTTATTGAAATTCACAAGTAATAGGATGTTTCAGGAGAGGTAAATGGATCTTTCCTGATGCAATATGAAAGCAGGGTTTCCAGCATTTAATTGATCTTAGAGGAGTGTAAGGGAAATGTTCTGATGGTGGTCTCATAGGGAGAAGGTAATTAAATGCTGTTTTCCAACAATATTTTTAATCTTATCACATCGCAAAAGGGCAGGGTTTCCTTAAAAAAAATTAAAAGCTGATACTGTATCACTTCATCCTGTATTTTCAGATATCCTTTTCAATTAAAACACCAGCTACAAGAACATTGTTTCCAAAAAACGTGCTTCCATCTAAACTTTTTACTAAAAAGCATTTTCCAATGAAGTGACGCCATTGCAATCTGTGAACAGAACTCCTTTAAAAATTCTTGTCAGACTGGTTTAGGGAGAGGTGGTATGAATGTAGTATATTATAAACTTCCAACTTTGGTAATAGCTAGTGTTGTGGAGATAAAAACAACCGCGGAAATTTGGGGTGCCATCAGGTCTTCATTTTGTTGCAAAGGATCTAAATAGTGTGGATACAAATAATGGCTGGTAAGGACTCAGAGAAACTTCTACACAATAAAGACCACAAAACAAAATGAAGTGAAAGAACGCATCTTCCATCCAACTTAGCAAAATGCCAAATATAGATTTATTTACTTTTCTTTTCTAATGTGAAAGGCCTAGACCTTTAATACAGAGGACTTGGCCTTTTCCTCCAAAACTTGTCACTGGGGACAAAGGTTTAGTCCAGCCCTACGCATTAAGAGATAAGACAGAAATAGGTAATTGAGCAGGCTGTCATTGTCCAGTGGATGCTAATGCTGGAAATACTGAAACTGAATGCTTAGGATTAGGATGTGTTATCAATGAGCAGGAAGCCAAAGATGTTGCACAGAACACGGGCAGCAGCATTGCAGAACTAAATTTAAGAAATCTGTTTCCCTGTGTTTCCTCATTTGTATCCATCTGGTGTCCGTCATCTTATCCAGAAAATCTTTCTGTTGTAGTCTTGCATAGCTGCCCTTAGCCTAACCAGCTAGGGGAGTGGTGACAGTTTGCTGAGAAACACGGGGAACAATCTCGTGCTGTGCTGTGTGCTGCTGCGGCTGAACTTCTATGGGCACTGGACGCTGCTAATTTAAGGCCAGTTCAAGTACCTGTGTGCTGCCAAACAGGACCCTTTGCAATGTAAGCCATGTAGGCAGGGTTAGTATTTCTGCCTCTCTTACGCTTCATGTGCTAGACAGGATGTGATTACTGGACCCTACAGTGTGTTTCTCCTGAGGAAGGGAGAGGAGAGAAGAGGTACTGCCACTGTGTTCTAAGTGGGCATATTTGGTTTAACTGGGATAAGAAGCCAGGGGAATTCTGCCCCACCATCAGAACTGGATCCTGCAGCATGTGTCTGTTTGTTAGAAGATACTAGCAAGGACCTACATTGTTCATACTCACTAGAAAAGACTTTTTTGTTTGTTTGTTTGTTTGCTTGCTTGCTTTTGCTAAGGCAGGATTGTGGAAGAAATGCCCTTAAGGCAGTTACAAATCAGTACTGTAGATTGTTCAGTTGCTGACGCTTGCAGGGAACAATCTGATCAGTCAAAATAAACAGGAATCCTTAAGCCCTGAGGGCAGTTGTTTACAGTATGTCCTAACTTTGGCATGCATTTTTGGGAACAGGTTTCTCCACAAGACAGATAAGGCTGAAAGTAAGGGGTGTGTCAGAACTACTTCTACAAAGAATGGAGTATGGAACCTATATACTAATTTGAACTATGCAGAAGTGTAGAAACACAAAAGTTCCCTAGGAAGTGATATCCCTGTGGTACTACAGTATGTCTAGTATACAGATACCTTCAATACAGGAGATTTTTTTTAAATCATTGGAGAAATTTTGACTTCTACCGTCTACAGAATAAAACATGCTTTTGTTAGTAGATTACATTTTTGTCAATACAGCAAAGCAAAACCTAATTAGATGTGAATGCCATTAAATGTAAAAAAAACAAACCAAAATAAAAAATAGAATTTAGTCTCCCTGATGCATCATAGCATTTTAAATAAATTATGCATGCTTGGTGCAGTTTCTCAGGAAAACAGAAGAAAGGAAGACTACAATACATGTGCTCAGTCACCAAATCCAAACATCTTCTATTGCAAGCATCAACTTTATTTCTCTTTTAGATAAATTAAATTCAGTGTTAGAAATTAGTAAGATTGTTGATTCCAGCGAAACTCTTAAGATGCAGCCCATCTTACCTTGCCTCTTTTTTACTGAGTTAGACTAAATGGCAACACTCCATTGAGACTAGAGAGCTAGGTTTTCACACTGAGACAGCCAAACCTTTGTTTTCAAGCTGCGTTGTAACTCAGTCACCATAACTAGGTTATAACCCATTATACGGTTTCAGTTGCTAGTGTTTTATTTGAAGTATTTAAGGCTTAATTAATCACAATAGTAATAGAGTAAAGCAGAATAAATCTCTCTGAGTGCACTCTTGATGGCAGTTTTGTGATCACTGAGCTTACTTTTTATTACTAAATAAAATCACTTACGTGCTTAAAAACCAATCCTTTTCTTCCACAAACAACTGATCAAGGACTTACTGCTTCTGGCACTTCCTTTTTTATTTCATTTTACTTTGATGTAGTAGGTGAAAGTGAAGCAGAAAAAGTCTTTTCTGTTTTTGAGATTATACTACAGAAGTCACTTACTGCTTTTTTACTAATTATGTCTTAACAGTCTGTCTTAGGAAACAGTAAGGCCTTTGAGTATGTTTAGGAAGATTGGAACGTTAATTTTCTTGTTTACATCCAGTTTCAGAAGTTGACAATTAGTGTATCATAGAATACCAGGTTGGAATGGACCTCGAGGATCATCTGATTCAACCTTTCCTGGGAAAACTACAGTCTAGATAAGATGGCTCAGCACTCTGTCCAGCTGAATCTTAGACATGTCCAATGTTGAGGAATCCACCACTTCCCTGGGGATGTTATTCCAATGGCTGTTTGTTCTCTTTATGAAAAAAATCTCTTGTGTCAGAATCTCCCCAGGAATAACTTGTACCTATTACTCCTCATCTTTTCCATGCGATGCCTTGTAAAAAGGGAGTCTCCATCTTCTTTGTAGCCACCCTTTAAATACTGGAACATCGTGATAAGGTCTCCTCTAAGTTGCCTTTTCTCAAGGCTGAACAAACCCTGTTCTCTCAGTATTTCCTCATATGGAAGCTTCCCAGTCTTTGACCATCTTTGTGGCCTCTCTCTGGACTACATGCAGTCTGTCCACATCTTTTTTTGTATAGTGGGGACCAAAACTGAACACAGTATTCCAGGTGTGGCCTAACGAGCACTGAGTAGAGTAGAATAATAACTTATTTACCTGTATTGGTGATGCCCTTGGTGATGCAACCCAGCATCCTGTTAGCTTTCTTTGCCATAGTAGCACACTGTTTACTCATATTGAGCTTGCTGTCCCCCAGGCCCCTTTCCACAGAGCAGCTCTCCAACCAGGTAGGTCCCAGTTTGTGCTGCACGCCTGTGTTATGCTTTCCTAGGTGCAAGACCTTACACTTGTCTTTGTTGAACTCCATAAGGTTCTTGTTAGCCCACTCTTCCAGCCTATACAGTGAAACCTATGAGTAAATTTTAAATAGAGCTGAGAAAATCTATGATACCTGTATTGAATTTCTGTTAGTCTGTGGATGTTTTGGTTCAGGGAATAATAATTTTTGAGAATAAAACAGTCTAATGCTACTCATTTGATGCACAGGGTAATTTTGTGTATTTGTTGATAGTGTTGGATTTCTGGTTGTCTTTAGTAGTATTTGTATAATAGTTATAAATTAAAAATAAGTACAGGATACTTAAGATAGTATTAAAGGTGTAATCATTCCTCAGTTACTAAAGAAATAAACTCTTTCAGATGTTGTTTTTATCTTGAAATATCTCTGACGTTAGTGATTATTTTTATCTTACATTATAGTAATAACTACCCATAGTTCTTTGTAAAGGAATGTGTAACCGTATCCCTTCTGTGAGAATGTAATATAACTTCGTCATTTTCTATAGATTATACTACTTCCTCTCTAGGTAAATTTTTGTATATATTTTGTACTGTTTTCTGTATGTAGTCTGAATTTACCTGAGATATTTAAAGTTCTGTCTTAAACGGATTTAAAATACAGAGAGACTTACCATACATAAAGAACTTTAACATTACACTGAATAGTATTTCAAATATTTGTGCTTGGGGCTGGAACTTCAATTTCTTTCACGCGCAAAACTGTGTCTGCCAGAAAGAGGTGTTCCCAGGTAAGAACAAAAGAATCAATAATGCTGTACAGTGCATGTATACTTTGTGTTAAAGAAAACAAAAGGAAATTGTGAGCTAATCATCACAGTCATTTGTGTTTGTCCTGTGAATAGTGTGTACTTTCATGTATGAATCCTTCAGCTATGCATGCCAGGTTCAAAACTGAAAACTCAGTGAAAGATCAGAGCAGTACTGCCATGGTACACCAGAAAGGCTTGTGTCAAGGTTAGGGAAGGGTGGTGAAACACAAAGCAGTGGAAAGAAGTGGGCTAAGCTGAGGTCTCTACTGGCAAAAATTATTTCACCAAGTTAAAATTTACAGTTTTAAGTAATTAGACAGCAAGAGATAAACAAATGAGTGATTCAGTCACCCTCTCACTGCACTGAACAGTGTCAATAAAATGTCCTGTGTCATTTTATTCATCCAGAGTATTGAAAAACTGAATCAGGCCTAAGCAGCTGTGAGCTCTTAAAAATGACTTTCACCCATTCATGGATTTTACAACTTCAGTACTCACCTTTTATAGATTTTTTTTTTAAAAAAAAAACATTTAGATGAAATCTTGTGTACATTCATAATAAAATTGTGTGGTTTGGCAACTGTAAACAATTGTACATAGATAAAAAGTTACTTTCTGTATATGCTATAATACTGATATATACTTTATATTAGTTTGTATAAAGAATTACTGTTTGTTTCATGTATCATGCATACAATTAAATTCTAAAAATTGGTGTCAAACACTACAAATTAAAGACATCTAAAATATGTAGCTGTAAAGTAAGGTATACCTGTTTGCTAGCTAGCCAGCCATTTCTCTCAATATTAGTCTTGTGTTTAGCTCTTGGTAGATATGCATGTGTATAGTATTTTCATCCCTTCAAAAGAGATCTTTGCAGAGTTAGATCTGAATAGTCAACCTGGTACAGTACTCCACCCTGAAAAATTCCACTGTTTTTAATTGGAATTTTTTTCAAAATAAGAGAGTGTAGCTCCTTCTGACTAATGCATCAGTTCCTGTGTTCCATAGCTATACAATGGAAAAAAAAAATCATCGTAATGGAACTAGATAGAACATGCGATTAATGCATATTTGTATCTGGATTTTGAATGGGATGGGTAGACAGTGATGCATGGGTCCTTTAACTGAGGAGGAAATAGAAGAAGCTCTGTATTCGTGGAGAGAACTGCAAATGATCCATACATTGTCAAAATAAAAGGAAAAGTGCTCCACAAATAAAAGAATGAAGGAACAGAGGAACAGGGCCCAGGCTCACTCTTCATTTTAATGCATTTGGGCAGATCTTCCGTTTGAATCTATCTCATAGGTTCTTTTTGTGACACCTAAATGGCAACAATTTCTTTTGTATTTCTGTTTTGGGTCTGTACTGAAGGTTTTATGTTCTCTGGATGATGGTACCCTACGCTGAGTAAACATTTGTTTCTCATCAGCTTACTCAAACAGGGAATAGTCAGGGTCTAGTGCTGCATGTGTGAGATGCAGGAGCCTCCTCTAGTGCTTGATTATCTTGCATTTTGCAGACTTCTCAAAGGTAGTTTGGATAATGGATTTCCTGGACGAAGAAAGACCTGATACTCTCAGACTTTTCAGCTTGCTTTCGTAGAGTTTAAACTTCTAGAGGACCATCCCAACAAACTCAAAGAATTTTTTAGCTGGAAACAGTTTTAAAGAATATTGAGATATGGTCTTCAAGAAACTCATCAGGTGCAGGTACAAGTTGGACCACTGATCAGTTGGCGCTGACCTCTTACTTAGGCAGCATAACCACTTTGATCACACATGCTAAAACAGTGCAAAACAATATATGGTAAGCTACAGTAATGAAGATAGAATACAGGATGGATAGCTGGAGATAAGGCTAGTAATTTTAAACCAAATTATTTTAGCTGGAAAGAGCTGTGATAGAAGACTCTTCTCAATATAGCTCTGCCTTTGTCCTCATCCACATCTAGACAGTGTTTTCTTTATAATGGAACAATTAGCTATTTAACTTACTTTTCCTAGAAGGTGCGCTACTGCTGTTTGCTGTAAACAGTTTCAAGATCAGTAATTTTCTTATAGTGTATCTCTCTCATAGTGAAAAAAATTACAGTTTCTTCACATGAAAAACTTAAAGGTCACAAACTTCAGAACTTTGGCCATAAAGTAATAGACTATTCTGAAAAAACAAACAAAAAGCAGACTTAATATCTCTTTCAGTTCCCTTAGCTGCCCCTTGTCTCATACAAAAAAAAGGATGCAGATTACACCATGCTTTAAAAAAAGGAAAAAAAAATCCTGAATATTTTCTTTGAGTGGGGTCTCAACAACAGTAAAATAATTGCTTTCACGTCACTTTTAGCTGGACTATCTCATGGAAACATGAGAAATGTTTTATAGGAATCACGCAGTTTGCAGCAAATGAGGAAATGTGTTACTGTGCTGGAGCACTGTTTGTCAAGGAACAATTTTATGTTTCTACCACACAGTGTCATTTCCACGGCAGAAGTATAATAAAATATATTACAGAAGAAAGCAAGACAGTCTTGTTTTCCTCATATTTTGGTGTAGAAATAAAAATAAGTCTAAAGAAGATGCGATACAGTGAAGATTATATGGTCTCATGAGTGATTTTTCAACAGTTCATTGCACAGAGGATGCCACCAAGACAAGGGGAAGAAGGCACCAGAAATTAAATCATAGGAAAATCAGTTTAATAGGATATCAAGGCTGGAATCTTTGTAAAGCATTAGTGACTTAAGGAAGTTGATGTTACACAAGGCTTGGAAGCACATTCAGAAAAACAATGACTTGATGGAATGAGACAAGAGGTTTAATCCAAAGGCATTGCAATGTGCATAGATATACAGAACACAGAGGCAACTTTAGCAGCTGCACATTTTATGAATGTGAGAACTGAAACCCAGATGTTAGGAAGGCAAGAAGAGAGATAAGCACCTGGGTGAGTCTTTTCACTATTTGGATGGAGTGACATAATTCATAATTAAACCTAGTATATCTTTTACTCTGTGATGCTAATACATTTTGATCCAAGTCTGCAGAGTTGTAGGCTTACAGTATTTGAAAACATCTTAAAGTGAACTCAGACTTCACAGCAGTGGAAGCAGTTCTGACATCTAATTGGCCCATGTTACATTGCAGAACAACATCTATTCATCACATTTCTAATGGGGAGAGTCAGATTTCTGAGAAGCAGAATAAGAGACAGTTTTTAAAATATAGCAATTGCATTTAAATAGGAGTGCAATAAGTATTTTCTGCTTTCTTTTGACAAATTACAGAAAATATTTAATCATCTTGAAATGACATTTATGCTCAAGTGTTAAGGTCAGCACAATTTTTTTAATGTTATAGAAGCTATGTAAAATTTCCACGTAGAAAATAGAGACTACTTCAAAAATGACCTTGAAAACTAGGGAAAATTCTAAAGTACCTGTACTGTACGTAGTTCCCCTGGAAGTCTAAAGACTACCCTCACACCAGCATTTTCATAAACAAGCTGTTTTGTGCGCTGTGCTTTCTGTTTCCTTGGGCCAGGGCCCTTGACATTAAATGATAAGGCTTTTTTTTTCACTATACTTTAAAAGAAAATGTTGGGGTTTTTTAATGTATTTCTGACATTTAAAATCTTTTTAAATCAATGAAGTCTTTCTTTATGTTATTTTATAAAATTATGTTTAAAATAGTGCTTACCTTTAAAAAAAATAATTTAAACAATTGGCAGTGGCAAGAAAGTATAAAATAGCAAACATGTAACATATTACTAGAAAAGATCATCTTCATAAAATGTCAGGTTTTGTTTCTTAAAGCTAGCAAGTACTGAAGTTGCAGTTTCTTGTACTACTCTGATATTTTCGGCAAACTAAAATTTCGCTTGCCTTTTTGGCAAAGGCACCTCCCTTTGAATTCAGTCTACAGTCTGTGATTCCTGCTCTTTCTTAAAGAACAATGTTGTAGCAGAAGCCTCAGTTTTTAAGCCTCTAAAAAGTTTTGCACAAAGTATTTCTACTGGGCTAGAAAATTAACTTTTTCATCACTTTCTATGAAAGATAACAGTTTATAAATATGTGTCACAACAAATCTATGCCATCTATTCATTACAGATTTTTTAACGGATAAGTATCAGCTATGAGTTACACAATATTAATCAGGTTTTTTAATCATCTAAGATATTTGTCCCCATATATATACCAAGTGTTTTATTTCTCAAAAAATGCTCTAGAAATCTATATGTAGGCCTTATAATAATCTTCCCCTCATAATTTTTTACAACGAAATGCTTATTTTTAAACTCCTCTGAAGAATAATTTTTGTCTTTGTAAAGAACTTAACAGAGAATTTCCCGCTTTCAAGAACGCCTCCACCTCTTGGGTTTTGTGTGGCACTATTAAACACAGATAACCACTTCATATCTCAGATGTTAATAGTAGCCCTACTTGCTTCCTAACAAACAGGTTCAAGAGCTACCATATGCTCTGACAAAGTTAGTTTCCAGCAACTGTACAAAACTTGACTCAAACTGGAAACAATAAGGAAGAAAATGTATTTTAGAAAAGGCCAATTCTGTATGAATGCTGTATAGATCAGTATTACTTTTGCTTCCATCCTTTGAAAGAATATCCTTGTGGGGAGCAATGAAATGCAAGAGTATCAGAATCTAATACTCTCTGACCAAGGTCTATTAGATATTCTACATGAGGAGGTCTAACGTTTAAAACAGAATTTGCTTATCTGAAGATATCTGATATTACATGAGATTTTGATTTAGCAGAGTGATATCACAATATACTGAAATCACAGTGCAAACACAGTGTAGCAATTGCAACATAAGCTGGATCACAGTACCAATCTGAGTCCCATTACCGGCCTTTATACGCTCACTGTCACGATGCTGAGAATCCCCAGGAGCCAGGAAGGGATGCATTAGTTAAAGTCAGTTCAATCCCATTGCCCTGTTCAATGCTCATTTGGTCAGGTGTTCAGTTTTTACGCTGTTGGGCTGAGCCACACCCACACTTAGCCCTTGCTGGGCTGGCCCACTCAAGAAGCCATTCACACTCTTTTGATTAACTCTGGGAAAAACTTACACAGCAATTAATCCACTGAACTGGTACAGCACTTATCTTAAACAAACCCTCCTGTCTCTTTTCTGTTGAGATGAGTTCAGGTTCAGCTTTCTTTGCAACAGCTGTGGTCAGTCACTTTGTGCGTTCTTCCCTCAGCTTCATAAGCACATGGCCCTTGCCCATCTCATCTGACCCTTCTTCTCTTTTAGGGGTTTATTGACCAGACATAAAAAGGTGAACCTTTTTGTCTTTAAATAAGTCTTATTTAAGTACAGCATGTGTGGAAAATAAAAATGAAAGATGGACTAAACAAGGAAGAAAAGAGCAGAAAAAAGTCCCCTGTATATACATATGCACATAGAAATGTACAGACAATTAGCCAAAGCAATAGACATAGCCTTCATACCATGTGCACACATACCACCTTGTAACACTTTATTCAACTGTAGGTGCCACTCTGGAGTAGTGATATTTCTGGTTGCAAAGGCAAATAAATATAAGGAAAATGTATTATATGGTTTATGTATTTTCTAGTCACTGTGATAATCTGTTAACGGTCTTTCATTAGCTTCCAGGTTAGTGTTCATTCTAACAAAGAAAAACAGAATTCAAGCTCTACTTCTCTCCATCTTGCATTTTTTTTTAAAAGATATTGTGAGGACTGGAAAGGGATTGTTCACAAAATTGCTTTGCATGTTCCTTTTCTGCCCCAGGAAAAAATATGATCCCCAGAAGGGGTTAAGAGAAAGCTACAAATACAGCCTGAGAGACTGCAAAACAGTGTTGTCCCATTGCCCACCTGTAAAGCAAATGCAATTGTAGAACAAGTTGGAGAAAGCAAGTTTGAGTACACCATATATCCTGTGGTGTCCCACGGTGTTCACTGTCAGGATCTCCCCATCTTGTCTATGGAGTAACAAGGGTTTTCTCAACACAGAAACGGAGTTTTATGGTGGGAAATGGGCACCAACTATTAATCTGAGGCATGTAATACTCATTCGAAGTAATCTGTATCTGTTATGTCTGTCCAATGCACCAGTGAAAAGCACATCCTCAAGGTTGATTTGTTTGTGCATGTATTTGGAGAGAGCTGTTCTGATATGGCCAGCACTCAGCTTTGAACCTGTTTCTGGCTTTTAAAGTAACAAGCTTCTGCTTTACTTTGGAAAGCCCCATTCAGGTTTTTTTTCCAAAGAAGATGTTTCCTTTTCAAAGTTATATCTTATTTGATAGTGTACAGCTGAGCTCCATGAAGCTTTCAAAAGGCAGTCTTATAATCTACCCATGTAATTTAAGGGCTGAAAGTCTTAATTGTGCAAGTCCTAAAAACAGACTTTTCTACTGTCCAAAAGTTAAACTTAGAAACAGAGCTCAAGATTATTAATAATTTTCAATGCCATGTAAAACAAATATCTAGAAAAATTATTTATGGAAATCATACCATGAGGAGGTTAGAGTAATGGATCAAACTAGTTCAATTTCTTAGAAGAAGACTGAGTTTTTGCCTAAAAAGATTACATTTGATTTTTTTTTTTAAATAATGGTATGAGAAAATGTAAAGCAAAGAAAATCTTCATTGCACCTTACTCCATATGCTGTGATTTTTCACATTTTCTTCTGAACAGAATGACTTAGCACATATATTTGACATGTCGTACACAATCTAACCATTTTTTTTTCTATTTCTAGCTTACAGGTGCAAAATAAAGTCTAATGTGGAGGAAAGAAAGTTGTGACTCTTTTTTAATTTAAGGTTTTTTTCTTTTTGTTTTACAGTATGCCGTTCTCTTTTGCATCTTTGACTTTTCATGTTCACAAATATTTTTATGGACAAGTTTTCTACTTGGTGATCACAGAATCACAGAACGGTAGGGTTCGAAGGGACCTCTAGAGATCACCTAGTCAAACCCCCCTGCCAGAGCAGGGCCACCTAGAGCAGGTTACACAGGAAGACATCCAGGCAGGTTTTGAATGTCTACAGAGACACAGAGTCCACGACCTCCCTGGACAGCCTGTTCCAGGGCTCCACTACCCTCAAAATAAAGATGTTCCTCTTCATGTTTAGATGGAACTTCCTGACCTCAAGATGTTGCCTTTACAATTAAAAAAAGGGCAATTAAAAGATTCTGAAAGTATGCTGGCAATACTCAGTGACCATGTTACAGTGTATTGTTGCTTTATATTTTTTACTTTAAATTTTTATGAATTTTCTTTTCATATGTTGCTTAAAAGTCAAAAACAAGATATGGGAATTATTTGTCAGCTTTTATATTAGAAGGAGGTGTACTTGAGTTCAGAGCTGCCTCAATTCATAAAGTATTTGGAAAAGTGGTGGCCTGAGTATGCTTTCATATGGTTTGAAGCATTCTGGACAGTTAGTTCACTACCAAACTAACGAGAAAAATTGTAGATGAATATCACGATACTGAAAAGACAGTGAAAGAGTGGATGAAGTTAAGTTTTGCCAAATACTAATCAGTGCATATTAAGAAAACAAATGAGTCTTTAGCTTGTATGTGTTAGACCATGGGCTTTGCAAGCCCTCAGGAGAGAGATCAGAGATTGATAAAGGCCAGTTCTCTGAAAATCTCAGCTCACTGATTAGTCAAGTCAAGTGACTGTTAGGACTGAATAGAGAACCAGAATAAAATCATAATGCTGGTCTTTTATTAACCCATGGTACACCTGACCTTTCAATTATAACCACTTTTTTCAAAAAGGCTGTAGTAGAACAAGAGAAGGTAAGGTATGTAGAGGGCTAAAAGGATGTCAGAAAGGTGTGCATTGGCTTCCGCATGAGGTGTTGCTAAGTTTGGCAGAGCTTCTCAATTTGTCATTGAGATAGCTGACAGAGATCTAGGAAGATGACTTTTAACAGATTAGTAGAGCTTTGTATTTGAGTTAGAATACCTCCTATGCAGTCTTCATAAAAAGACAAAAATGTACTGTTATGTGCAATTCCATTCTGGAGCTATTTTCCATCACATGTCATGGACCCAAGCTGTGAAGCAGATTAAGAGGAAATACTCAAATTTGGAGAATAAATGCTTCAGTGGCTGTGAAAGATGACAGTATGGATGCAGTCTTTAGCTTAGGTGATCCCTACAACATTTCTCAGCAAAGGCCAGGAGTGGACAGTGGGGAAAATGCACTTACTGTCCCATCAGTGTATTATCTTGAGAGAACAGTTTTCCATGTGGGCTGCATTTCAGAAGAAAATCAGTATCTTTCAGCAGTTATGCGATCTCATCCCTATAACAACATTACACAACTGTGGACTGTCCACAGAGTGCAAGGACTAAGGATCTGAAACTATACAGACACACATTCAGAATTTGTTCATGCATGTCTGACATACATGATATGCCCTCCGTATTTTTAGACTTTTTTCCCCACAGTGAGGATTAAAGGGCAACAGTTTGTTTAAAGGGAGAAGAGTAAGGTTAATAGTCTGTTCTGAAACATAAAATCATGTACTTAGTAGATAGTGATAAAGTATTTTTCTGGAAGCTTTAGTGTTTCTAAGATGTGCATAAATCATTAACAGAGCAGATGAATAAAATTTGAGTTATGTTTGCGTAAAATGCAGAAATTTATTTGCTTTTATCCCATTATTTTTTCTAATGTTTTGCATCAGTGTATATGTGCATTTGTATACATATACACACACATATAGGTGTAGTTCTCATCACTGCCAATACCTCTCACTTGAGAAAAGAATATATATAGTTCTAGGCTTGTTTGCATTTGAGATTCCTGTTTAACTGTGCCGTTTTGATTGCTGCTTTGTTTGAGGACTGCTGATTCACTGATGACTTACAAGACTTTTTGTTCCTGGAAATCATCAGTGTCTGGGACTGTCTTCAGAGCAGCTTGTGCTAATTAAATTTCTAAGTGTTAGCTTTGTAGAAAACATTTTTCTCCTGCTCCTTAAGAAAAGCACCCAGCCAGGCTGCTAAAAAAGCCCATCTGTTAGGTTAGTAATCAAGTCCAGTTAAGAACTAGCATTTATGCTCATAGGCCCACAGATTTGCCAGTTCAAGTTTAAAATACTTATGTTTGACTCAAAAGCCAGATGTACTTGCGCATGAAATTATGTTTCTGTTGCTGTGGCTTGCTAGGTTTGTGCATCATCAATAACTCATACTAAGGTCATGCTATCAGGAGTGTATTGCTGCATGGCCCCTTCTTAAAACAAAAGAGTTTTTGAGGAAAGGTTGTGATACAAATCATCATGAGTTTTTCTGCATGTTTTCTATCCCTTTCAGGCTTACCTATATTTCATCAGTGGTTTATACTATCGTTTTTAAAGTTTGGTGTAGAAACTTCAGAAGAAAATTCCATACATAAATACTACTTTTATTCACAGAATGTACTTAAGGAGTATCTAATACTAATTTAATAAAAATAGATCCATTGTTCATGAAGTTCACAAACAGCTTCTAGTATTCTTAAAATTACATCTAATGCGCATTCAGTAGTAATAGCGTACTTCACATTTTACCTAGAAAACAGTGAATGTAGTAACCACTGGGAACCTGGGAATCTCTTCTGCTTTACTGTTTTTCATCTTGGTCAAATTTGACAATTTTTACTGATGACAGCACAAGAAGGAGCATGCTATCCCTATATTCTTGAGTATATAACATACTCCTTCATTAAAATGGTGCTTTAAAATGGAAAGCTTGTGTTTTCAAGTGTTGGAAACAGAACATATGTATTTGGTTTTTATGGGATTTTTATTTCATATGGACTGGAAATTCAGGTAGACTGCTGATGATCAGTAGTAGAAGGGACATCTGGGTGATCCGCTATCCCTCTTCATCAAAGAATATGTTACAGGAACTTTGTTGTATGTTCTATGGTCATTATTGCTTTATAATTTAGAAAAATCCTATCTGTTGGGCAGAACATTACTGTTCCCAAAACAGAAGAGCTGTGAATGTGTAGAGGTGATATCCAGGTGATACCAATGGATTAAACTGGTGGTACGTGGAAGGGTCTATTTCTCTTTTAACAGCATCTAAAACTAGCAAGTAGATTTTAGAGCAATATGAGGGAAGGGATTTGAAATAGATGTACAGCTAATAGCGTGACAAACCAAGTTTGAAATGTGTTGTGAAATCAAGGAAATTCAGAGGAAAAGAAATTCAAATGTGCTAAGTAAGAAATTTGTGTGATTAAAACTTTCAGAATATTAACTGTTTCATTGGATCACTACAAAGGGAAAAGTGATAACCATTCTCTAGCCTTTTAGAATGCAATACTACAAATGCAGATATATTCAAGTCATACTTGCTTGTTGTGTGGTCTCTGTTAAGAAAGAGCAATGTTTTTATGTTTGACTGTGTACTTCTTAATGTAATTTTGATTTTGTTTCTGTGGAGTTTTGGTTGCTGTAGGCAATGCTGACAGTAGTCTCTTAATATAGGTAGTGGATTTATGTTATCAGCAGGAGGTCATGAATAAGTAGGTAAAGCTGACAAATTTGTTTGAATACTTTACTTAGTAATGTGTTTTGTGTAACATCTTGGGGGTAGAAACTGTTGTGCGGGTCTACTA
>VZZY01001236.1:0-92038 GCA_013400335.1 Eurystomus gularis
CCAGCACTTCAACACCACAGGAGATGAAGACATGTCTCCTAGTCCTCTCCAGCAGCATGGCACTGCTGGCTTGCTCAGCTCTGCAAAACACAGGGCCTCAAAAAAACCTGCCTGACATCTGAGAACTACCTGTTTTCATCTGTTTCTTTTACTGCCAGCAATGGCTTAGCTATTAACCTTCCTGGCTGCCTCTGGAAATCAAAGCAGGATATATGTTTATGCCGTGCATGTCTTGGAATGCTGTTTATCATTAACCATCAAACCATTCTCAGATTTGGGTGAAACTAAACAAACACAAAAGTTTCCTTTTGTATAATTTTTAATGTTAGATTTTAAAAGGCATTTACGCCGTAGGGGTAGAGGACAGAGGAAATGAGATCCTCTCACAGGTGGAATAAACCCAAGACCTGAGTGAAAAGAGCCTGAGTCTTTTATCTGGGCCGGTCTTGTTACTTTTTTTGTGAGATTTGATTTTTTCAGGTTTATTTTATGAGCATATGTCACTGTTTCTTGCATACCCTTGCCTCTTTTCTATGTGTTATTTCTTTCTTACAGCAATTTCTGAAGGCCCAGTGACAAAAATATGATCATTAGTACCGTTTGTTTCTTACAAACTCATCAGCTGGCTTTGCAGCCTGGACGGGTGCAGGGAACAGGACTCACTGA
Organism: Eurystomus gularis; assembly: GCA_013400335.1. NCBI lineage: Eukaryota > Metazoa > Chordata > Aves > Coraciiformes > Coraciidae > Eurystomus > Eurystomus gularis. Next base: position 667 of record VZZY01001236.1, read on the forward strand.
CTGTGAGCAGGACCTGATTCACTTTGGATCTTCAAATGGATCCTCTACCTTTAGGACTCATTCTCTTCTAAAAGATGCTCATAGAGCCAGGCTTGACATTGGACACTGCAGATCAACGCTTACCTGAGAGACCGGTAAGGACAGGCTCTCTCAGGACAGCTCTTAGCTGGCTATAGCCCCGAGGTGTTGTCACTGGACCTGAATGTGGCTGCCATTGCTCCTGCTGTCTGCGTATTCTTCAGCAGAGCTGTGTCCTGGGTTACAAAGATTTTGCTTAACACCCTTTACCTGAAGATCCCGTTGCAGTGTTTTCCTGGCTAAGAAGGTTTCATTTTGTTCCATTTGGAGAGTTAAAAACCCCAAAGAGCTGCTTCTGGCATAACTACTGCAATCCCAGGGCTTTGTTGTGTGCTCTGCACAGTGTCTTTCTCATTGATCTCTGGCAATCACAGAGTAGGAGGCTGAGGAGCAGATTGACACCCACTTTCTGTAGCCAACTGCGCAGAGTGCTGTGTTTAAAACTGCCTGGCTGACCTGCTGAGCTGCCTTCCAGGGAACCTGTGAGCTGTGTGCTGCAACAGCTGAAAAGGACGGAAGTTTCAGGACACATCTCAAAATATGTGAAAAAAAACCCCCATTGGTTTGCTTTTCAGCCTGTAAGATGGAAGAACTTCTGAGCGCTTCTACTGTCAGTCAGAAAAATGGAGCATAAAATCTTTTTCAGCTCTTATTTACTTGCTAACTTCAGGTTTCTAAAGTGGATGAGCATTCTCGTTCTGCGTGGTGAAGCGCTGCACAGCAGAGTGCTTTGGGCAAGCCTGCAGCGGGGGCAGCTCAGAAAATGGAGATTGCCAGAAAAACACTTTTCTCCGGCGCTTGCCAGATGAAAAACAAAACCCGATTCTTTGAGTGATGTAAACGAGTGGTGGCCTTTTGCTTTACATCACTGACAACACTGCTTTCAATGTTATTTGTTTTGCTTACCAACTCCCACCGAATGTTGCAATTCAACTCTAAAAATAGAAAACAGTTTTATTTACCCAGTGCTTCAAAAGCTATTGTTTGCGCAGCTCTCGCCAGAGCCACAGCAAGTCCTTGCGTCAGGAGGGAGAGGGCTCCTGGGTGGAACTGGGGAGTGTCTGGAACGTGTGTGATCTGGTGGGGTCGGCCGAGCTGCAGTGAGGGGATCTCCAGAGGTCCCTTCCAACCCCTGCCAGTCTGTGATTCTGTGAGGTCATCCAATTTTAAGGATTGGTTGTGTGATAAAGGAGCAAGAAAAAGTGCTGAGCTTGGTCCAAGCTGAAGAGAGAGATCTCTGGAGTCGGCCATGAGCCTTTGACTGTGTTTGACTGCAAACCCAGTAGCTCGGTGCTTGAAGGTTGAGGCCCTGATCCTGTGATGGCCCTCGCAGCCTGGAGCTGTGCTCCCACAGACAGCAACTGCCTTCAGGGGATGCCAAAGGGGCAGAAAGCTCCAGATAAATGGCCAGGATGGGGGCTTAGGACAAACCACCCCTGTCAGTGAGGTGTCTGGGTAGTGCTAATGTTCCACACCCTGCAGCACAGTGTGCATGCACAGAAGAAAGGGAAAACTGGCATCTATGGCCTTGACAGCCAAAACCAGAGACTCTGTTCTTGCAGCTTCCTATCACTAGAAATTTTGTCCTACTTTTGTCTTTCTAGGTGTTTCTATGAAGTAAATAGAAATTTTGTCCTAATGTTTGTCTCAAAGAGCCACTACACGTACCTTTGGAGGGTAATGAAAGTGCAGAGCAGGGGGAGAGGGCGTGAGAAGTACAGCAGTGGTTAACCACGACGACAGGAACGCCTTTCTAGGAATCTGGGTAGAAGGTGCACGTGCTCCTTGGCTCTACACTCAGATGCTGAGCAGGGTGGGGGGCTTTGGGCTCAGGGAAAACCAGGTTTTTAAATGGAAAGTTCCAAGTCTTTAGGTGTTGCCTAAGGGGGGAAAAAACCCCACACCCTCCTTCCTAAAAACTGACACTATGCTTCAGGGTAGCTTTCTGCTTTCCAGTCCTGTGCTCAGGTCACTCTGTCACGCCCATCAGCAGTTCACTGACATTCACTGGGAAGGGTTCCCAGTCTTCACTGTCAGGAAGAAAAACAAACAAACAGGCCCCAGATCCTCTTTACTTCCAGATAATTTTGCAGTATGGGGCTGTTCTAAGTATCTTGCAACCAAATGCATTCATTTTACCCTTATTGGCTGCTCAGTTCTGATTTAAAGGGCAATGCTCAGGGCGGTGAGTATGAATGCTGAAAATGAATAATTTTTCTGTTATGAAAAGTAGTGAGAGATAGCAAGCTAGGGGTTAAAGCCACGCTTTTCCTATCTGCAGTGCTTTAATTCTCAGATCATACCTGTTCGTAAAGATGCCTGCCTGTTTTCCACCGTATGACCATTTCTGCATGGTTTCAGAGCCCAGACACAGCACGGACGCTGCTGTCAGAGCCAGCTCCCGGCCCTGCGCTCGCACAGGTAACGGCTCCGTGTCACTTGGCTCCCGTTCCTTTGCTGGGAGCAAGCACAAAAGCCTCTAGCTAATTTTAAATCCAAATATCCTTCAGATCTCCGCTGCTCTTCACAGGGATTTATTCCCTGCTTCAGCTCAGATTCAGCCTGTGCTGGATGCACATCGTTGGCTTAATCACGACGCAGAACTGGCGAGTCCTTCTAGCAGCATCCAGGTACCCGGGGAGCTCAGCCTGCGCTGGAGGTGAGCTGGTTTTATACCGGCGAGCCTGGCTGGGCTCTGTGGAAGGGAGGGCGCTGGGTTCTCAGGGAGCTGGTGTGATGACGTGCCCACACTCCGCTGCAAGCTGCAGTGACACTGCAATGGCTGAGGGGCGGCTGCTGGAGCTTCGCAATGAGCTCATCCTCCACGGCGGGACCAGGATTTACAGGGCATCTCCCAGCAGCTGCAGCCGCCTGCTGAAATTCGGCTTTACCTTCTCCTCAGGCAGGCTGCTCTGACTCTTCTCTTTGGGGGTGTGTACATGGTGAGCAGATTTTTGTGGTATGGTTGGGGTTTTTTTAAATTTTTTTTATTTTTTTTCTTGTCTGTCCTCTAAATGCTTCCCTGGACTGATTGATGAATCGTTTCTCATCTGATTCTGCTATTCAGAGCATAGAGATGGAAAATATGCAGCAGGGATGGATTATTTTTTTTTTAGCCTTCTGCAGCATGAATCATAGAAATCCTTTTAAATCTGTGTGCTAGGAACAGCCTACAGGTTTTAGATGAAGTGCACTGCGTACGAGGAGCGGTGCTGTCCTCGGGTTAGGCTGGCAAGCAGCGTGCATCGTGATGGAGCATGCCTGTGAGGTTAGTCCCTGTGCGTGTTTCTGCATATACCAACATGTACGTAACGTCTGCTCTATCTATCTCTGTGTGTCACACGTGAATCACGTGTGTGTAATCCGCTGTCAAATGTCCTTTGCGTTCCGTGTTTGGGGTTTTTTCCCCTTTATGCGTAGTTTCTCTTTGGTGTGGCTAACGAACGCAGCTCTGGTTTGCAGCAGCTCCGCTTTAGGATGCGGGTGAGCCCGGTGCTGAGCCCGGTGCTGAGCCCGGTGCTGAGCCCATTGCTGAGCCCGCTGCTGAGCCCGGTGCTGAGCCCATTGCTGAGCCCACAGCTGAGCCCGGTGCTGAGCCCGTCTCTGCCTGTCATTGGCTCAGGGGCTGCACCTTCCTGCTCCAGTTACTCGCCAGGATCTTCACAGAGCTTCCGCCGCTTGTGATGGAGTTGAAATGTCAGGGCCTGTAATTGCTGGTAGAGCTTCTCCACAGCCGTGAATGTTGGTGTTTCAGGGTGATATAAGTTATGATTCACTGCTGTAACAGAGTCATCTGGTTACTGAGTAACTGGTTGGGACACTTCCTATTTTCTGAACTCCAGTGCATGTACTGCGTACCTTGAGAGCTGCTTCCTATTTGGTGCTGCTTAACCTGTTAGGTTAAAAACAGAAAGTTCATTATTTTCCAGCTGCTTGCTCCCTTGGTGGTTTTAAACGCCATTTATCTCATGAAGATTTCTTTCCCCCCCAGCTAAAGCGGCTGCGCCTCTACTGACCCTGTTTGAAACGCAGGCAGACGGGAGAAAACAAATACATCGGGGCCAGAATGACTTTCGTCTGCGATTTCTCACATCATGCTGCTTCCAGAGAATTCTGTATCATATAAAATAATAATTCCCTGGCATGAGACACTCACTGCTGGCAGTCCAGGCTCACAGCTCTCGGCTGACACGCAGCATCTTAACCCAGCACCTCTCTGACACTTCGGCTCTTCTCTGTAGGTTTAAGGGCAAGGTCAGGGCTTGAAATATGCTCAGGAGTGGAAACTTTGTGTAGGGGCTGTCTTAACACTTCGGCAGCGGACTTTCTGTCTATTTTGTATTGGCTCTTGGCAGTTTTCTGACCAGTAACTGCTTGTTCTTCCCCTGGAAATATCAGGCTGGTAGAAAGTGAAGATTTTGTGGTGAAATTAAAAGGCAAATTATGCTGGTATGAGGTTACAAGACCAAAGGAAGCTGCATTTGTCACTAGGGCCCTGTGGTGAAAATAGCACCCCGCTTTAAGATGGCTTTTAAGAACATGGTTAAGGCCCATTGGTTGTCTTCAAAAATACTAGTCCTGAATTTATTTGTGGAACTGTGTGCCTTGAAATCTTTGCCTCATTACGCGCTCTGAAAGTGACAGTTGTCAACACCTCCTACTTGGTGAAGTTTCAGAAAGTTTCCAAGTGCACTCTCAATTTATATGAAGAATAAAACTTGTCTCTTTTTTTCCCCTTTTTTTTCCCCAAAATGTGTCTCCAAAATATTGCCTTTTATTGCGGATGGCTCAAATTCAAAATAGTGTCAGCCAATGAATGTTAGCAAGTGAAGGCCTTTAAATAATGACCTTTTTTAACACTTTCCTCTAAAATATCTGTCTTCTAAGTTTATCACCTTCAGCGGCACAGCTCTTCATGTATAACCAACAGCAGAGGTTCAGCTTAAATGGGAAAAATAATTTGAAAAAAGAAGATTATAACAATTTTACACGAAGCAGTTGGCGGGGCTGTAGAATTTGAACACAAAGCTATTGCACCCAGATACTCTGCTTGTGAGACTCTAACAGGACTGAGTAATTTTAAGACATAGCAGCTTTTGGACTAATGTATGTCATGGTAAAAGCTGCCAAATGTTAGCCAGACTTCCGAATGAAATGATTCCTGTAATCCTATCTGTGTGTGACCCCAGCTGGCTGGTAGCACTTACCTGCATGCGACACAAAAAGGGGAGCTTGCTTCTCCTGAGAGCATCGGTGTAGGCTCTTGCTGGTGGCAAAATATCCATCAACTTCTACCAGTTGTCCAACCTAGAAAGGTAACCCCCTGACTTTCCTTTGGCGCTTACAGCCAAGTGCTCTGTAGTCAAATAGACCTGAAGTCCCAAAAGACCTCAGGAATTTAATACAGTTCTGTAGAAATTATTCTAAAGGAGAATGACACCCTTGTAGATTCTTAAAAACCTCTTTGGTTTTGTGCAAATCCACACATCGTTCTTTCCAGGGACCAGCGATTAGGGCCTGGTAATTGACTGATGATGCAGAATCCAGGTGCAGGTTCAATACGTTCCGCCTGTGTAGCTCCCTGTCTCCTGCTGTGCAACCCTCCGGTCTGTACTCCTTGGAAACAGAGGCAGTGTCTGAGGAGAAATATTTCAAAAGGGCTTGAGGATATGTCTGGAGGACAAACTTTGCTTCCTCAAACACGCGCTCAAGCGCAGGGCATGGAGTGTTGTCGTCTTTAAGCCCAACAGAAATCCTGTTGTGGTGCTTTTTCGAGCTGTTCCATCAGTGCCACACTCATTTGACCTTGACAAGGTCATGTGCAAATGGGGACATTATTTTTCATGGAGCTCGGGTGGAAAGAAGAGTTGGTTTAAGATGCAGACTGTGTCTTTTCTATCCTTTTAACTAATGATTCTGGGTTCTCGTTCTCTCCTGTTGCTGGCTGCAGGCTCAGGTGCCATTTCAGGGCACAGCCGGGAGGCCTGGCTGCAGGTCTGGGCTTCAAAGGGGGGTGATGTCTCCTGAGCTGGGCTGAGATGTCCCAGGACTAACTGAAACCGCGTCTGGTCTGGAAAGCTGCAGCCTAAAGGGTGTTGGATATTGCACGAGGCTGATCCTGTCACAGCTCGCGGCCAGAATCTATTCCACTGGAAGTAGGCAGGTATTGATTGTGGAGCCATGTTCTCTGTGCGAGGCTGCGGTGGCGTGAGGTGCTGCTCAGACTGGCCAGCAGTCTGTGGCAAGCCTGCTTCCTCTGCTTCAGCAGCGTGTGGGTGGAATTGATTCAACCTAGGCTTTTAATACCAAAAAGACTTCTCATCTTTTTGCTGACGGCTCTGTTCTGTCGTGCGTGACCCTCAGTTGCATAATAGATGTGTCCCCTGGCACGGACTGCAGGTGAAGGACAGCATTAATGAACCCCAGATGGCACACGCTGCATTTTACAGGGATGTAAATCTGAAACAAACTCCCTATTAATGGTGTTTAATTAATAAGGAAATTGCACACAAAAGGCCTGATTCTGCTGCCACCAAGACTGTTGGAAATCTTACTGGCTTCAGGGACTCAGGATATGCCCAGAGGGAGAACTCTGCTAAATCCCTGAATTGTCTGAAGTTTTACTGATTCTCACTAACTTCCAGCAGGACTCTTACACTAACGCTCCCATGGGCCCCCTGAAAAGTTTTTGCTACATTTTGCATTTTAACTAGTTCTGTGCTAAAGCAATGATTTGGTTCACTTGATAACAGATTGCTTTTCTAGCTGCCTCCATAACAAACGAATTCCAGCCATGCCTTATAATAAGCAAGTGTCTAGTTTGGATGAGGACAGTGCATTTAAAGCAAATCTCTTGACGATACCCGTTTGCGCTTCGGTTTGTACGATAGGATGGTCTCAGCATCCACAATCTGGATTCTTTTGGGATGAAACTAAATCAGAAGGTGTTTTCCAACCAGTAACGGGTGCTCACACCACAGCATAATGCTAGGCTTTGAAGTTCCATCAAAATGTTCCAAAACGTTTGCTTTTTATAGATACAGGGCTCATTCGTGTATGTGCTATTTTCTTATTCCATCTGAAAAGAAATATCAGCAAAGGAAGTTAATGAGGAACTTGAAGACATAGTAGAAATCTAATATAACCATCAAAAGCATGGATTTTTTACTTTACCTCGAAGGCTGAGTTTCAGATTTTCACATAAACAAACAAAAAAATCCCTAAATACAATTGATATGGAAAGCCGGAGAGGAATTCTTTACAAGGGCTTGTAGTGGTAGGACAAGGAGTGATGGCTTCCAACTGGAAGAGGGGAGATTTAGGTACGGTATTAGGAATACGTTCTTCACTCTGAGGGTGCTGAGACCCTGGCCCAGGTTGCCCAGGGAAGCTGTGGATGCTCCATCCCTGGAGGTGTTCAAGGCCAGGTTGGATGGGGCCTTGAGCAACCTGGTCTAGTGGGAGGTGTCCCTGCCACGGCAGGGGGTTGGAACGAGATGGGGATTTCCAGCAGCTACTGAAAAACTTTCTTGTAGACAGCTTTTTACTGCATAAACTGTCTGCTTTGCCAGTCGTCCTTGAAGGAAGCATTATGGATTCCGGTTTTGTAAACAAACATCCAGCATCCCCACGCAGAGGTTGGCTCACAGAGGCCCTAACTCGGAGCACTGCCGGGAGCCGCGGGAGACTTCCCTTCGCTCCGGTGGGTGCCTGCAGGCTCTGGACCTGGAGGGCTAAGGCAGCCTGGTCACGCCGGGTGGATGATTTATTATTTATGCTGCTTGCGGAAGGATTCATTATACGGTCTGACACTTTCACCTTTTACTCACGCCTTCTTGTTTCTCAGGATTTTATGCCAGGCACCATCAGGTGCTGCTCACAGAGGCTGTGGAAGGGGCAGGGAGGGGCTGGCTGCAGTTATCACCCTCTCAGAGGTTGGGCTGTTCTGCCTCTGTCCTCTTCACCTCCCAGATTACTCTTTTCCTGCTCCATAGAGTAGACTGTACATTCATTTGGCATTTGTTGTTGAACAGCTCAAATACCCATGGGTTAGGCACTGGGAAAGGTAGTTCACTTTTAAAAGTACAGTGAAGGCTGATTTTTATCTCCTGAGATCCCAGGTAGCAACGTTTAGCAGCACGGTTAGAGAAAAATCCAGACGAGCTTTTGAAACAAAGGGAGGTATTTCCATTTAGTCTTCTCTACTTTGCTGAACACGTGGCTGGTTCCTAGATTTGCACATGCAGAAATTCCCCTTCCACATGTTACTGGTACCAGTTTATGTGATTTATAGGGACAAAAGCATCACTGCCAAAGCTTTGGACTTCTCTGGTTTGCAGGCCTGTAGTGGAAGGGAACTCTCGCTGTTTTCCTCCCTTAGGACACGCTCAAGCCCGGCAGGAGTGAAAAGCCGCGTCGGGTGCCCCAGCTGCCCCTCATTACACTGCCAATTAGCCCAGCAGGCCGAGCGGGGCTGGCCTGGTTCGTCAGAGCCCAGAGGGGTGTCTGAGGGAGCCCTGCCAGGCAGCTCTTCCTAAACACAGGTAATTCTGCTGCTTGCTTTGCTTTGGGATTTTTTTTTCTTCCTCTCTTACTAAAATATTTGTGTGTCACTTAAGGCTGGTTCATGGTTTTGGTCTGATAGGGTTTTATAACCACAAGTTAAGCAAAAGCTTGGTGGAGAAGGAAGCAACCCAGAAAATGGGCTGTGTGGCAGATCTGGGGAGGAGTGGAAAGGAGAGGAATGCTTGATAAGCTCCTAGAGTCGTCCCGCATGAAGACAGCGGTGGGTAAGGATGTCTGAACAGGCTGAGACCGGCAAAGCAGGCGGCACAGAGGAGGGAGAGAGTAACCGGGGTTAGGTGTCAGCCTCAGCGTCAAGAGTAGGAGTAGGAGAATACAACTGTGCTCTTTTACCCTCTAAGTTTGTTTGGGTGTCGTTTTTTTTTTTAATTATGTTTTGTTTGTTCAATGGGAAATCTGAAATAGAAAAGTGCGTGAAAAGACTTTCTTCAGAAGTGCCCGGTAGCCAGCAGGATGGCAGTGGATGGTCAGGCTCAATTTGGTATTGACGGAGGTGGCACCTCCAAACCCACGGGAGATCGGGAAGGTGAATAAAACCCTTGGAACACCTGCAGGCAGACGGAGTGAGCCCTGCTGCGGTGTGAAGTGAGGCTTGGTGAAGGGCTTGTCAAAATCTGGGAAAAAGCTCTCAGCATGGAACTTTTTTTCCCCTCCTTTGCTTGCAAGATATGTACCGCTATGAGGAACACACTGTGAGGACTCTTTTCTTCTTCCTTCTAGAAGGGCAGCTGGGGCTGGGGACTCCCCGTTGCCCTTCTGTTAGTGGTCTGTGCTCTGAATACAGCTTTACTGCATGAGAGCCCCAGAAACGCCCTGGGGATTGCAGAATGAGACAATCACGGAATGTTAGGGGTTGGAAGTAACCTCAGAGATCATCTAGTCCAGTACAATGCCATACCTGGTGCACCCGTCAGTGTGGGGACAAGTAGTTTGTGCTGGGCTGATGTCCTCTTTGGGTAGAGCCTATGCCATTGGCAGTCTGGGAGACCTGAGACTTCACCATCTCTGTGGAAAGTCTGGATTTTGCTAGGGAGAAGGAAGCTCTAGGTGTTAAACTGTTTTTTGGTTTTCATTCCATTATCACCATCTGGCACTAGAGAGAGATGTGGCTGGCAAGGAAGTGAAGCAGGCCTTGGGGACAGGGGCTGGCCTTACAGCATGGCTTGTATCTGCTCTCTAGCAGCCTCTCATGAGGAACATCAGGAGTGGAGAGCACATGATCCTCATGGCCCTCGATGCATTCCCTTTCCTAGATAAGAAGTTGGGCATTTTCTGTGTGTGTACAGAGTCCACGTGGAAGAAAAAGATGTAAGAAATTTCTTCCACAGCTAAAGCTAGAGGCTGGAGAGCCGAGATAGTCATCAGGAGCAAACTTAGACCAGCAGTGCATGCTTTTGGAAAGTCTGAAATGGCTCCCAACAAGAAGGATGCTTATTCCTTGGCATTGGTCTATTTATTGGTGTTGACGAGGGGCTGGGCATTAGTAAGAGGTGTAGTTTCATTGCCCATCTCCACACAGGAGCTGCTTTCCACCCCTGATGCCATCAGAGACATTGGGATGTATTTTACTGTAAGAGCAGTACCAGTTATGTGAGGGGGAAAAAGTTGCTGATGAACTCAGTGTTATGAGTGCTATGTGAAACTAAAGAAAAAGAGATACCTCTGCTAAAAATATCATTGCTGTCATTTAAAAACAAGCGATTCTGCAACTGCATTTGACACTGAAGGATATTATACAGGCATGAATGTTTTTCTTCTGCTAATAGTGCTATGTCAATCAACAAACAGTGGTATCAAGTAGTGTTAGTCAGCTCAGGAGTAGATGTACCTCCTGGGAAGGAATGTCTGCACAGAAATAGATGTACATGTAAATCTCCAAATCATGACTGAAAGACAGGGAGCAAAAGATGCAAGGATTTGTTAGAACAACAGATGCCCCTTTGGAGCAGAGTTGGAAGGTATTATTGTATACTGGCATGAAATGAAACCAGGTAATTCAGTTACTAGTGAAAACTGTCCTGGAAATTGTACAACACGTTGCTCCTGCCTCCAGCCACCCCTCGGGCTCAACGCCTCAGCTTTCCATTTGCCTCAACGTCCGTTATCTCTTTACCACTTCTTGAATACCGCTGTTTCTAGGAAGGTTTGTAGTAACTCTGGGGGTGATTTAAGCACATTGGAAGTATCTTCTGTCTATTTATCATTGTTTTAACCCATGCTGTAGTCCCCAAGCCTGGACTCTCAGCTCCAGTCATATTGTGTAATGTATGGACCTAACAGTCTAGTGGTGGGGCAGGTGTTCTCAGCAGCTCTTTTTTGAGGTAGAATCATAGAATTGTTTTGGTTGGAAAAGACCTTTAATATCATGGAGTCCAACCATTCTCCCAGCACTGCCAGGGCACCACTAACCCATGTCCCTCAGCACCACTTCTCCATGGCTTGGAAACCCCTCCAGGGATGGGGACTCCACCACTGCCCTGGGCAGCCTGGGACAGGGCTTGATGATGCTTTTGGAGAAGAAGTATAACTGCGGATATGTGAGCATATGCTGAAATGACCATGACCACGTACTCCCAAACAGTTCTCTCCAGCTGCTCCAGTGTGGGCTTTGCCAGTTTAAGCCGTGGCATGAGGTCACTGATGGACTTTGCGCTGAAGCAGCTGCTCAGCGATGACCTCTCAGCTCTTGTTCATCACCTCTCACTGGCAGTGACCTGCAGCACAAGCCTGCTGCTGAGCGTGTGCCCGCATTGCAGCTTTAGCACGGTTACCGGCTCGATGAGCCCTCGACGGATCCCGTTCTGACAGCTCCACTGTCTCGGGCTTGCCTCGGTGCTGCAGCCACCCAGCGCTGCTCCTCCAGTGGCCTGGGCTGAGCACGGAGCTCATTAACTACAGAGTTAATGGTGAGCAAAGCAACTGAGTATTGAAAATTGGGGTTCACTTCCAGGAGCCTAAACAAATGTAGAAAGTTGCCTCAGGGCATAATTCCCTGGGGAACCTGGGAAGGATTTACCCTTTGAGCTTCCTGTGAAAACAGCCTTTAGTGCTTGGATGAGATGCTGAGGTGTTTAGGGTGGGCGTGACCCATGTGTTTCAGATGGCTGTGATCGAGTTAGTACAATTGGTACGGTATAAATACCTAGTTTATCATTTTATAGGGGGTTTTATATCATTTCAGTATATATTTATATACTAAATATATATAGATATAAATATATATATTTATTTTACATACCCACACAGATATCTGTGAGGCTCTCTATAAAGAGTCAAACTATACAGATGAGAAACTATTTCTTTTCTCACAAAGATTTTTTTTTCCTTACTGTGATCAACACTAAGGACCTGAAATGTTTTGTCTTGTTAATGGCTGTTATCCAAAGGACCCAGAGATACAGATCAGTTACATTCACTGATGTGCATGGAGAATTTCCTCACACAGAATACAGCAGCAGACCCCATCCTGGAGGTGAGCACCTCAAGAGCAGTAGGTGATGGCCTGCAGAACCTGGGATGCTATTTTTGAAAAAGGCAACTTTAGTTTGTCAGTCACTTTTCATAAAACTTAGCTTCTGGTTCACGGCCTCAAGGCTGGGATTGTGAATATCGTTTCATGGGTGCTTATTTCATATTAATGTGACACATCTATTTAAAGTAACAGAAGTGCAAGCTTAGGTCTCGGAAATTTCCTTTCCTAGCTTGACTACCTTTGAGTCAAAATGCTGAGAGATTATTTCATGTTATTTACAACAAAATCAGTCTTTTGACCTCTAAATGTAGGCCATCAAGTGTGCAGGTGGGGTTAGTAGCAGTTATTTGTTAAAATGTCGTTATTTAATTACTGTTGTGTTTTCATGTGGAAGTTCAGTCTGGTTTCTAGATCTGGGTTGTGTCCTGCTTCCACCTGTCTAGAAGGTCTGTGTTAAACATCAGAGCTATGAACGAAGTGAAAAGCTGAACAACCCCAACTTGCCCCTGGAGATGAGAATATCTCTTCATTTCTTCTACACCTCAGAACAGTTTTAGGTCATTGTTTTCCAAAAGTGCCTTTGTGCAGTGAATCATGAGCACTTTGTCAGAGGGCTTTTCAGAAACATGCGGCTGTCTCAAGTGCTGTCTCACCCGTGAGAGGACGGCTGGAAAGGAGCTTTCAGACCCAAAGCTGTATGTGAAACAGCGCGGTCAGCAGCCTTACAGTGCCTCTTCATGGAGTTTAACTTGGATCCGGAAATATCTGTAATATTGTGACTGGGATATAGGTTTGTGGGGTTTTTTTAAACATTGCACCACATCTACTTTGAGGATGAAGCATGAAATTTATTTTTAGTATTTGCTGCTAAGTCATCAGAGATGATAAAGGACAACGGAGAACAAAATGCATAGGCCCTGGCTCTTTGGCAACAGCAGGAAAAGCCCCTCCCTGCTCTCCTGGCTGAGTAGGAAGCTTTCCTCTCCAAACCCCTCTTGACTCAGCTCGCTGGTGCAGACGAGCCTAGAGCAGGAAGAGATTCCATCCTGCTTTGGCAGAAGGGTCACACTAGATGATCTCCAGAGGTCCCTTCCAACCCACTGCCATTCTGCCATTCTGTGGTTCCTTGTCCTGCCTCAGTTTTAGGCAACTCTTGGCACTTTTGTGTCTCTTTAAAAGATAAATAAAGAGCAAATTGCCTGTAGACTGTTCTGTGCTTTGTGGATTTGCTCCTAACCTTGAGCTCCCTGGACGCGAGTCCTGCCACGCGGGAGGACGGCATCGTTCCCGTGGTGGTGTGCCCCTGCCTCCACGGCTCTGTGCCAGCTGCAGCAACAGGATCTAGTGGGATCAGGTTGGATTTCTGTCTAGCTCCCTTTGAGACTGTGGGTTTCCACAGAGGGGTTGTCTGCACCAACAAATGGCAGTGAAAACTACTGGCTTAGTTCATGCGCTTGCCCAACTGAAACACCTCAGAAATGGTTTTCCCATAAGAATTAATTCTTTCTCCTTCAAGCCCCTTCTAGAGAAAATAAAACTTCTTGCTTGACATAAATATATTCTCCTTGGCAGACAATATTTTAAGATAGGGCTTTTAAACTCTTGGTTTTAATAAAGTAAGCAATTCTAACAATTCACATGTCATTTAATACATTTTAGTTTCATTTCTGACATCATCATGGCAATTTTATCTTAATATTTTGACTAAGGCGGTTGAGAAATAAATCATAAGAATTCTCCAGTCAGCAAAGTTCACCACGGTAGCTGCGTGCTTCAGAGGCTGCCTTCTGCCTGTAGCCCTTGGAGACCTCCCTGTAAATAGCATTTAGTGATCTGCAGCAGAGTTCATGGAATCATGGCATGTGAGGGGTTGGAAGGGACCTCTGGAGATCATCGAGTCCAACCTCCCCTGCCAAGCAGGACCAGAGGATCTAGGGCAGGTCACACAGGAACACATCCAGACGGGTCTTGAAAGTCTCCAGAGAAGGAGACTCCACAACCTCTCTGGGGAGGCCGTTCCAGTGCTCTGGAACCCTCACAGTCAAGAAGTTCCTCCTCATGCTGAGGTGGAACTTCCTGTGCTCTCGCTTGCATCCCTTGTCCCTTGTCCTATCGCAGGGCACAAGTGAAAAGAGGTTGCCCCTTTCTTCTTGACACCCAGCCCTCATCTATTGATCCACATTCATTAGATCCCCTCTCAGTCTTCTCCACACTAACCAGCCCCAGGTCTCTCACCCTTTCCTCATCAGGCAGCTGTTCCAGTCCCCTCATCATCCTCGTAGTTACTGCCTTTCTGTTCAAAAACAACAAAAAAAGAGAGAATATGAAGAGAGGAAGCCCAGGGCAGGGCCGCAGCCGTGGCTGCCTGCAAGACAGGCAGAAGACGGTCTGGAATAAAGCAAAGCGCATCGAGGGCAGGGCTGCGCGGGCAGCGCGGCTCCATAGCAACTGCAGCTGCTCCAGCAGCAGGGATCCGCTGCTCTGCTGGGCCGGGGGCTTTGGAAGCTGCTGCGTGGGTGAGTGGCTTCTGAGTCTATATTTGTTTTCAACATCTTTTTGGCTGCAAGCCCGTTTGCCAGAGAAGAAAGTCATCTTTTCTTGCCATCTTCTCTTTCAATCCCGCTAGCGAGAGCGATGAAATCGCGGCAAATGGCCCGAGCGAGCTTTGCTCAGCCTCCCAGGTCGCATCGCCCGGGCTGCGTCTTCCAGACAGTTCTGTGGGGAGGAACATGGAGCGCGGGGGCTTCTTGTCTGCTAGGGAAGGACGCGGTCTGTCTGCATCTTGGGTCCTCAGGTATGAGGGGCGGAGGGAACGGTTAGCAATTCCCAATTGCAATAAGGCACAAATACTCGTGTTTTCAGACCCGTGAGAAACTTGTTTTCTTTTCCTTTGCTGTGGCTGTGTGCTGAACAGCTGTCAAAGTGTGGGTCCAACCAAAATACAGGTTTTTTCACCTTAACTTCCGCTGGAAAGAGAAGCAGGAAGGGGAGAAGGGTGAGACAAGGCAGACTTTGATAACAGAAAATGTCTTTCTAGCTCAAAGCAGGATATTTTATTTCCATTTTAAGGATATTATAACAAAAACAAAGCAGTGGAAATCAGGAGCCAGACTGCTTAAAAACCTCAGTGAGGAAGAACTAGAGATGTTGCAGCCTTTCCTCCTGTCCTTCTCCCCCTTTCCAGAGACATTACTGTAGTTAGAGTATAATTAGGGTGAATCTGGTAGGATTCTCTCCTTGGGGGAGGACTCCCAGCGCTTTGAAGAAAGGCCGGTGTATTGAGCGGCGGCGAGCAGGAACATCTGCAGCGGGAGGACAGCCGAGGGGCAGAGCGGGCTGTCCCGGCTGTGGTATCCTCAGGGACCTCGAGTCTTGCTATTTTAAATTGTGATTCTATAGTGCTTCAGGCTAATATTGATTTTTATTTTTTTTTTTGAGGTTATCTGCTGTTCAAGTATTCACCTCATGGTCTCCTGCATGCCATGGCAATTTTATTCTTCTGTTTTCTTACTCATTCACTCATTTACTCCATTCTAAAAGGCTTCACTACACCTTCTGTTTCTCTTCTATCTGTTTAGATTTATAGACATTCGTGACAAACCTTACAAGAGGTTCTGTGGCTGCAGATGGGTGTTCCATCCACGGTAGGCAGCTGCAGCGCAGCTCTCCCAGGCAGCATTTCCCCTCCCAGTAAGGTCCTGTTGTCACCAAAAGGCCCCTCTTGTTTTTTTCATTGCAAAAGGACACTCATAAGTGTGAGCCCAGTGGTGGTGCAGCTGTAGGTGCCTCTGAATGTTCCCTGTGGTAGCGTGCTGGTGTGGATGGAAGCTCCTCTACAGCATCCAGCTTCCTGCCTTGTCCATTGTCATGTTGTGTTGCACTGGTGTGTCATCTCTGACCCAGTGTTGCCTGGGAGTCATGGGGAGAAAGTGCCAACTCCAGAAATAGAATCATAGAATAGTTTAGTTTGGAAAAGACCTTTAAGATCGTGTCCAACCATTAACCTAACTCTGCCAAGTCCACAGCTAAACCACGTCGCTCAGCACCACATCTACATGGCTTTTAAATACGTCCAGAGATAGTGACACCACCTTTTCCCTGGGCAGCCTGTTCCAGGCTTTGACCACCCTTTTGGGGGAGAAATTGTCCCTCATGTCCAACCTAAACCTCCCCTGGTGCAACCTGAGGCCATTTCCTAATGTCACTTGTTCCTTGGGAGATAAATACTCCCGGCAGCGGGCAGGGCCCAGGGCAACAGCAGGAGCTTTTGGGAATCCGTGGGTCCCAGGGCGGGCTGGGAAGTTTTCCTTGTTGCTGCTTTTTACCCCACATCCTTCAATCATAGGCTACCCCATGGTACGTGCAGAGTCAAGGTTCTTTATTAGAAGAAATATTTGAAGCCCTCACTTGTAAACACCTGCCAAACTATAGCTGATGATCTTTACTATTTTAATGACATAAATTTATGGCTGCAGAGAGATGTAAAAATTGTATACTTATCTTTTCTGCACCAATTTTTGACTGTTGCTGGAGTACCCCATATCTCAAAAGCCTGATGGTCAGAAGTTTTGTAGCCCTGAGGACTTTGCTAAATTCATTGAGATTTGCAGGGTACGGTTGGGATTCTGTTGTACTCTGGGAAGAAGAGCAAGAAAATCTTTGTGTATAAATGACATCCGCATCCTTGCTTCTAATTGGAAAATTGAAGGGAAAGACTTCGTGTAATTAATGTACATTTGCTAATTTGTCTCTGGCTGAACTCTCCAGCACTTCTTGTTTAGATGATTCTGGAAGTAAACTTTCAGCTTTCATTCTCCATAGTAACGGGCTAATCATTCATCTGTTTCATTTAATTACGCTTACTCATGGTTTCAAATTCCAAGGACCAGGTCACAGGGAGGGGACAGGGACAGAGCTCCCCCTGGCAGTGGTGGGAGCAAGGCTGGAGCTGTGGGCACCTCTGGCCCCATGGACACTTCCCAATTGCCCTGCACTGGGCACCACCCTCAGAACGCGGCACTGACTCCCTGCCCGCTGGAACCGAAGCCTTTATTTTCTCTTTTGTGCTTGCTGTAGTGAATTATTAGCAAATAGGGTTTATGGTGGCAGCCACAACCTCTTTCTTGTCTTTGTTTTAAAGTGAGACAGTAAAAAAACATTGGAAAATCATGGGGAAGGAAAAAAGTCAGTTCTCTATTACCTGATGTAATGGGGAGCAAGGACGTCTTGGATAAGGAAAATAACCTTCTAGGATTGATACAGTGCTGCTGGGAGCAATCCAGATCCTGCCTGGGAGCTGCCGTGGGGTCCTGGGGCTCAGGGGAGCCCTGTGCATCCCATACAGCAGAATCCTCTCGGCAGGGACCACAGAGGGAGAGCAAAACAAATGTGGGATGGTTATCAGGTTTGTGTCTGATGTGACCTGAAGGATAGCTGGCACTGGAGCTGTGGATGGCCAGCAATTTTGGAGGTAGAATCATATAATTGATTTGGTTGGAACCAGAGATCACTGAGTCCAAGCATCAACCCAGCACTGCCAGGGCACCACTAACCCATGTCCCTCAGCACCACATCTCCACTGCTTTGAAATCCCTCCAGGGATGGGAACTCCACCACTGCCCTGCCCAGCCTGGCACAGCCCTTCACAGCCCTTTCAGGGAAGAAATTGTTCCTCATGCCCAACGTAAACCTCCCCTGGTGCAACTTGAGGCCATTTCCTCTTTTCCTGTCACTTGTTCCTTGGGAGAAGAGACCAAACCCCACCTGGCTCCAACCTCCTTTCAGGGAGTTGTGGAGAGCCAGAAGGTCTCCCCTGAGCCTCCTTTTCTCCAGGCTCAACACCCCCAGGTCCCTCAGCCGCTCCTCACCACACTTGTGCTCTAGACCCTTCCCCAGCTTCGTTGCCCTTCTCTGGCCACGCTCCCTCAATGTCGTTCTTGGAGTGAGGGGCCCAAAACTGACCCCAGGATTTGAGGTGCAGCCTCCCCAGTGCTGAGTCCAGAGGGACGATCCCAGCACTAGACAGTTCATCGTACCTGAACATGTGTTGCTGTGTGTCTTCTAATGGTGAGCTGGGCTGTGTAGGTTCATGTAAGAGATTGGAACAGGCTAGGGAATTTAAAATGTTGATTAGCTCTTTTGTTCCTGAGCTGCTGGAGTTCAGAGGCTCTTCACAGTGAGAGCCGTGGGCCGCAAGGCCAGGGCAGGACACCCTGTACGTGCAGCACCGCCGAAGTAGTGCTGCCTTACGTAGGCTCAGCCAAACAGAGCGATCTCATCCTGCACATCTCGCCTGGCAGCCTACGCAGAGATTTCCATCCAGCTTCTCCATGGTTCTGGCAGTGCAGAGCAGAGGGAGGCAGCAGGGTCCGGCCATGAGCAGGGGCTGTGGTGGGGGTGAAGACCTCTTTCCCCACACACCCCGTTGCTCTGCCTTGTGCCAGGGCTTGTTCCCACCCACCCGTGAGGTACAAGGTGACCACAGACCCTCCAGCTGGCCCGTGTTGGTGGAAGGGCCAGAGGGATGCTCTCAGTGGGCAGGAGCAGAGGCAGCTGCCTCCATCCTGGGATAATTCCCACCTCTGCCAGCCTGCCTGCGGGCTTCTCGGGCTGGAGGCTGCTCCTCTGCCGGGCTTCAGCTCCTTCGCAGGTGCTCGCAGAGGGAAGGATGTCTGCCTGGGAGCAGCACAACTCCGAGGCTAATAAAAAGACGCCACCTTTTCTTTTCAATACAGTGTAGAAGGAGGTTGGGATTTGCTCCTTTCTCGCTCAGCCTGATTGCCATGCAGGCTTGCTTTTGATTTTTCCCCAAAGAAACTGTTTCCCGTTGTCATAACGTAACCAGATGGGGAGGGTTCAGTGGATATATCTCAGGAGAGATGGGCAGAGCAGTGGATCCAGGAAGCAGATCCTCCCCGTAATATTGGCATGGTTTGGTAAGTTCCATCTGAAAAATAAAAAGCTGCTCCCTTTGCTGAGTCACAGCCCCCTCGGAGCTGGAGCTGTGACGAGCCGGGAGACGCCGTGCTGCTGGAGGTGAAGCACAGGTGAGGAAAGGCTGTTCGGAATCCTTCCCGAGTGCATTTCTTCTCTGAAATGATATTTAAATGTCATGAAAGTCTATTGTAAGTCGAATTCGGTCTGTGGGAGGGTACGGTTGCATTCCTGGCTCGCAGGGCTGGGGGCTGCACGGCTCTCCCGGGCACATGGCGGTGGTGGCCCCTTCCCTCTCCGAAGGCAGGGTGCAGCCCTCCGTCGGGAAGCGGGCTGTGGCTGTCCTTGCTCCGGCTGCAGCGCTGCATCTTCCCGTGGCCTCGGCTTGGGCATTCGCACCACGGGTCAAGGAAGCCTGGACCTGCCAGGGCAGGGAGCAGGAGATGCAGCAGCACACAGACCCGGTCTGCTGGGTGGCCAGCACAGCTGGAAGGTTTCCTTCTGAGTGGAGAAATTCTGTTTGTGTTCTGCTTGAGACTGAATGGCGGGGAGGTGGGTACCAGCAGCGTGGCTTCCTCCTCTGCGTCTGTACACACCTTGCAGTGAAGCAGCCAGTGACTGTCTGTCGGAGCGGCCTCTCTTACTGTCCTGAGTCTATTCTGCTTTCCTCGCGTTTGGAAATCTCTGTCGCTAAAGCCTGGTGCTTTTCCAGGCTTCACGCTGCTGTTTATTTGCTGGAGTGGTAACAGCTTTATTTATACCTGCTTCTATATCGTGTTTCAGTGGTTCAGACGCACAATCAAAGATTGTTTGGTTTCTGGAGCTGTTTCATCTTCTTCAGTCTACAGAATGGGGTATCAGATCTGGAGAACAAGTTTATACTGGGAGGAGGGAGTTACGGCTGTAGAAGGAAAGCCAGCTGGGCTACCACAGAGGAGCAGCAGGTGGTACAGGGACACAGGAGCAGTCGCCTACCACCATTAATATGTAGTATTGGGCATTTGGAAGTGACTCTGGTGCGTGGAAATGCTGCTAAGATGTATATTACCTAGACAGAAAAATACTCTTTGGCTATTATTTCAACCATCTACCTGGACATTTAATTTGTGGTCACTTTACTCGCAAACTGCAGATTTGTATTTTAAGAATAAGAACATTTCAAAAGCAAATATTAAACCTATGATGAATATGACTGAATCTATGTTTTCCATGTATGTTTTAATAGCTTTTTAAAAAGTAAACAAAGCTCAGCAATATCTTTAAGGGCTGTGATTTTTGCTGCTGCCCGGGTAACCAGCCGAGCTCAAGCTCCCTATCCACTGCTCTGGATGCTGTGGGGTGAGCTGACACCCCCGAAAGCAGGAGCAGGAGAAGTGCGTCAACTCAGGAGGTGACAGAGACTCACTGAGCTCCTGCATTTTGCGGGCAGAAGAGCAGTGAGGCAGCAGGGCTGTGACCTGTCCAGGCCCAGAGCAACACTTTGGAAAAACAAACTTTGGTGGAAACCTGCCCCTCTGCTTTTTCTGCCACGTAACCTGCAGTTTTGTCCCGCCTGCTCCACTTGTACTCCCCAGCCAGGTCTCTGCCCAGCCTCCAAAATCGGTCTGGGTGGGATGGAGCGCATCTCCTGCACGTGCCCCCCAGCACTGCCCGGCTCCTTCGCCTGACCCACGCCTGTCCCCTCTGCCGAACTGCCCTGCTGCCCACGCCTCTGCTCCCAGCCCCTGGCCCTCACCTCTGAGCAGGATCGTGGTTTTAATTCTACCTCAGTAGCAAACAGTTGTCAAGGGAAAAATATTCTCTTGGATGTAGTGTACATATTCTTTGTAGCCACGTAAATATTTGAATTCTTTCCTAATTATAGCCCAATTCAGGACAATGTGGAGGTAAACATCTGAGCCTGACTCGGTGCACGCAGTGCTCCTTTCTGTCAGCCTGTCAAAACAAAATGGGCCTAAAATACTTGTGAACCGTTCATATTCACATCCTCCCTGCCAGAGCTCCGTGGCCTGAAAAGGAAACGTGCATCCAGCCTATACTTGGGTCCAACCTTTGAGATTTTAGTACAAACATTTTTTCAGTGCTAATGCTGAGTGTGGACACTTGTTGGAACCTGGATGGGGAGCTCTGAGGGGATGTCGGTGCTTGTTGGGGGCCAGAGAAGTGACTGATCTGACCTAGCTGCAGCTGGGTTGCTCCTCTGCTGCTGGACAACACAAAGAAGATGCAATGTGATGTTTTCTGTTGGGTGATTTAATTGAATACAAGTTTAAAAACAGGCATAGAGGCAGGTTAGCACACTTGATGTGAGCTGGGATTGAGGTGAGGCGTTACCAGAAAGGAGGACGATCTCGCCGTACTCCTCGTTGCGCCGTGGTTAGACTGTGAGGCTCCACAGCCCGATTTACAAACCGTCTTAAAGCACAGTACTACCCTGCACAGGCTCCACAGACGGAGAGTCACCTTCAGCCAATTGCCCATTCACGCACATCGGAGCTGAACCTGGCGTGGTCGTGCCTCATCTCTGGTGGGTGAGACGTAGAATTAAGAGTAAAGCGATAATCCAGATTGAAACAGTGGGGAGGCTGCAGGTGAAGCACCTTGATGGGCTTTGCCTTCAGAGTTATCTTCTGGAGATATCTTCTGGAGAACATAGGGAGAATGCTTTAAAGAGTGAAGCAGCGTGGAAGTTTAGTTGTACGTCCAGAAGTGTGGAGAAATGAAAGCTAACTATGAGAAATGAAGCTGGATTTTACTAATTATATCTGTCTGAAAATAAGGGGAAAGTGCAGTCGTGTTTACTACAGGCATCTCGAAATGAAACCACCACAAGCAACAACAAACC
The DNA here is from genome assembly GCA_013400335.1 of Eurystomus gularis. NCBI lineage: Eukaryota > Metazoa > Chordata > Aves > Coraciiformes > Coraciidae > Eurystomus > Eurystomus gularis. Next base: position 22,578 of record VZZY01001236.1, read on the forward strand.
CTGTGCACTACAAAGACAGGCTGTATAATTTTAATGATATTTCTTCTATTTCTTTTGGCATCCTTCCACAGCCAGAGTATACGAAAGCCAGGACAGGCCGGGGGGACAAGGATCTCTTAATGCTTTTCCTTCTAGGGCTGACGCAGGTGCTCTGCCTGCAGATTAACGCAGTTGTCTCCTCCGTATTCTGCTCCCCTGTTCCCTGTCTCCTTGGAGGGCCTGTGTTGCGGGGTGTTTTCTGGTCGGCGTGGCAGGGGCTCTGTGCTCACCACGTGCCAGCCCAGGAGTGCTCTGGTTCCTTCTTTGGGGAGGATTTATGCAATGTACATTCAAAGGAAGGGTTTTGGAGCAAGTGGTTCTGCTCTTGGCAGTGCCTGGGAGGCATTTGCAGCAAAACCTGTTGCACTGCTGGTTTAGTTACTGAAACTAAACCCGAGGAGGCCTCCAGTAGAGATTCCTGGAGGATAAATCGTATTAGGAGTGGTTGAAGGAGCTGGGACTGTTTAGTTTGAGGAAGAGGAGGCCAAGGGGAGACCTCACCACTCTACAACTACCTGAAAGGACATTGTAGAGAGGTTGGTGCTGGTCTCTTCTCACAGGTGATTAGCAATAGAACAAGAGGAATGGCTTCAAGCTGCAACAGGGTAAGTTTAGAATGGACATTAGGAAAAAAATTTTCATGGAAAGAGTAGTCAGGTACTGGCATAGGCTGCCCAGGGAGGTGGTTGAGTCACCATCCCTGGAGGTGTTGAAGGGTGGTTTCGATGTGGTGTTGGGGAATATGGTTTAGGGTAGAACTTGTGGAGTAGGGTTGGTGGTTGGACTCGATGATCCCAAGGGTCTTTTCCAAGCTGAATGATTCCATGGCTCTAGGTGAGGCCGGGGCTGGGTGCTGCCAGCTCTGCTGCCGTCACCTCAGATACAGGAGCAGCAGCGTTTTTCTTCCCCGCTGCATTTGGCTCGTGTTGCTTTGGCCCCAGGAGCTGCAGAGTGACGGAGAGCTGCTGCCAGCGCTTGTGGGGTGCGGTACAAAATGGAAGGTTCATCTTCCCACTGGGAGAATAGTGGAACTACCTCCTGCCAGTGCCTCATAGGGTGGCTTCTTGCCCGTGCATTAGTGTGAAAAAGTAAATGAAACATCCTTTTCGCCCCCAGAATATAAATCATTTTATAACCGCCTGTTTAATATTTCTTCAAAATTTCACAGATCCTGATTCTTTTACTACCTGGTTGTACCTATTATGTTTCTTTTAGAGGAATATGAGTGTAATAATGAGTACCTACCACTTACATTTCCACAACATTGTAATGCTTTTCATCTTATTTCCCACCGCCTGCTATTACAATCTAGTGTCTTATTTACCTAGCTGCGTACACAACAGATGTTCTCAGTGATGACTTGAGCTTTTCTTCTAAATCTCTGTGTGCAGGGTATGTCAAATTGTACTTTTAAATATAGATTATCTTGTACTTTCCTATATTGAATTTCATGTTGCCTAGTTACCTAATTTTCTGGTTTGAGGTTACTGGGTTTTTTTCCTTCCTTTTTCTTGCTTTATATTCCTCTCTTATCTTGACTGACCTAAATAATCCTCTGTTATCAGCAGATTTGAGTATCTTACCCTTTACTCTTTTTTCACAGGTCACCAGCAGAATATCAAACGCTGCCTGCGCGAGCTCTGGTCCTTGGAGCTGGCAGTGCTGCATCTCCCCATCTGAGCAGTAATTCCTCCTTTGTTTCCATCCCCCGTCCATGGCTAGAGTTTCTTACGCGTCACGGTACTAAATCTTCCTAAGCAGTTAATTACATAAGCGTCCAGCCCTTAAGTGTACACTGTGAAATTGAGATTCAGATGTAAGTTCTCGCATCCTTCCCACGTTTCCGTGCAAGGTTTCACTGAGGTCATGTCTGCTAGCCCAAAGGCAGCTCACATTTCCGGCAGCGAAACCCTTTTCCCCCCTGGCAGGTAGCTATACCCGTGCAAGTGGGCCCAGGAGCATCAGCGCATCTGCTTGGGCATGGACTTCTCTCACGGTTTTAATGATCTCTGTGTATCTGCGCACTTCTTACCTATTTTTCATCAAAACTTTAACAAATTCAGGTTAGCCTGGAGCAGAGCGGCCACAGCTATTGCCATACGTTCCGCTGAACATCTCCAGCCTCCCAGAGCTTTGCAGACACGCAGTTTCACCCTGCGCTGCCCCTGGAGAACGTGCCCGGCTGCGATGCCAGCAGTCAGTGGGGACAGAGGCCCCAGCAGGCAGCATCTCTTGTGCCCTCGGGTACCTGGCTGGCCTCTGGCAGGCAGAACCCCGTGCCTCTGCTCCCAGTGCCGGCTGCTCCCCGCTGCTACGGGCAGTGACCAGCTCGGAAGTCAGAAGCCAGATGGATGCATCCTCTTAGCTAAAGATCCGCACTGTGCAAGCCATGAGAGAAGCAACTTTCCCTGAAGGACTAAGTGCAGAAGGCTAAGAGATTGGAAAATCCTGGATTCAAATCCCAGATTACCCAGATGCCACACTAAATGAGTAGCTAGGAAAGAGCCTCTCCATAGCTGTTTCCCGTCTGTACGTGGAGATGTTTGTGAGAATGTTTCCCCAGTTCTTTCCTGTAGCACGCTTCACAACGAGAAGCAAGGCCAGCACTTTTCCTGAACAAGTCTGAGGGGGAGATACCTGCACAAGTGGAAGTTCTCCCGAGGTAGGACATCAGCAGGCACCACTGCCAGAAGGTGCCGCTCGGGAATGGATGATGTGGCCACAGGAGTGAACTCCAGCGAGACTTTAGTGACACAACAGAGCGCAGGAGCAGAAGCAGCTGCTGAGGTTCTCCTTTTCCCCTTTCTTTATCTTTTCCTTTTTTTTTTTTTCTCCCTACAATAGAGAAATTAGAGACTTTTCCATACACTTATGCATCCTGACATTGCCCCAGTTTTGTCCCTTGGCAGAACCAGCAAACTGACCCAAACCTGAGCTCTGTGGGTGCCAGCTGCTGTCGGTGCCAGTCTGCTGCCCTTCTCCTTCTGAACCTCCCAGCTGTTGAGCAGCGAGGATCAGGAGAGCTTCCAAAGCTGCTGTTTGGTTTTAGTCTCTCACACAAAACTTTCATGACAGCTGTTACGCAGTTGCTGTTGTGGCAGGGGAGTTTTGTGGGTTTTTACAAAGAATTTGTCTGTTGGTCCCTGGATGTCTTCTGTAGGCAGATAGAGGCCGCATGGTGCCATTGGAGATTGTACATTTGTCATTCTTGGTGCTGGTAGCAGGAAGCTCTGTAACACGGTGTAACTTCTCCTCGCTTTCTCATCATATACACACACACTTTGATTTCTGAGTTGCTCATTCCTATTATTTTTACATTTAAAAATGTATTTCCAATTATATTCATATTCAATGTAATGCTTATTACACGCAGCGCAGCCTCAGAGGGATCAGTTTGTTATGCCTGTTACTAACTGAAATTGTATCCTGAGGATCATAACGTACACAAACTGTGCGTGATACAACGATGTGTACAAACCTGGGTATCATAACGTACACAAACTGTGCGTGATACAACAATGTGTACAAACCTGGGTATCATAATGTACACAAACTGTGGTTTTCCATGAAGTCAGCCTGTCTGCTGGTGGTTAATCTTGGGGGAAAAAAAATATAGAGAACTCTTGTGTTGAAAACAAGATTTTTCCAGAGGAATGGATCCCTTGACTTCAAGTGTTAAAGTTAGGTTAAAAAAACCTTACCCTTTTATGCCCCTTTAAAGCCTGGAATATTTAAGAACGGGCCTGGTTTCACATGCAGAAGGGCAGCTGGAGAGCCCCTCACCGACCTGTGCTGTGAAACTGTGGAGAAATGGATGCCAAGCAAAGCGGGTTGATGCAACATCTCAGATCAAATCAGCTTTAAAAAATCAGATTATAGCTTAAAAATTCTCAGCCGTGTACATCTGGTTAATGCACAGACACCTACTACCAGAAACCACCTTGAGAAGGTCAGCAGCCGTGAAACTCCACCACATCTGCTTGTCCTTGGTGTGGCCGTGACTCGGTCACCGGCCTCACAGACCAGAGGGTTTGTTCTGTGTCACACCAGCATTTCTCCACTTGCCCTCAGCATTCTCCTGCCTACTTGTTGCTTTGCTTCTCCTTTGAGAAGCGCGGCCATCGTTACTGCAAGCTTCCTTATCAGTATTCTGGTTTTGGTATCTGGCATTCTGCTCTTTGGGTTTTATTCACTTGTCTTCCATGGGCTGGGCTTGGTTTTTTGTTTGTTTTGTTTTAAAAACATTGGTTTTTTGGTTTTGTTTTTTTTTGTTCTTGGAAATATGTACTTAGCCAGATAAAATGGGAATACTTCTGCTTTCCATGTAAATACTGAGTGCTTCACCACTTGCCATGGATTATGGGATCGGTTGGTTCTCGCTTTAGAGCTCGCCCATCTGTCGGCGAGGTCCTTCCCTGCGCTCCTCAGTGCCCAGGTCGGGCTGTGATTTACAGGAGTGTGTCTTAGTTCTGCTCTCCAAACTGGCAGTTTATTTGCCAAAATAATTGTATTTCTTCAAAGCACCCAACCAACTCTGCTGTCCTCATTCTCCTTGGCTACTTTTCCATCTTTTCCTCACGTTTCAGCTGCACTTGCCCTGGAGATGAGCGGGCAACGGGAGGCCTTCTGAGGCCCCTCTGACTTGAGTCCAGCTCAGGGGCCTCATCCCTCTGCCCCTAGAAACCAGAAGAGGTTCTGAGGAAAAGAGCAGCGACCTCGGGATGACTGGCTCTGGTGAATAGTCCTATTTCCTGTTCTGATAATAAATAATAACAGGTTTATTTTCTAGCATTTATCCTGACAGAGCTGATCCATTCCTTTCCCTCTCCATGGCACACACTAGGCACAGGTCCAAAGGAGGACCACCAAGTGTTCCTGGGAGATGGTCATCATGGGGATGGGCAAAGACGGCTTCTCACCTTGTCTGCCCAGGGTTCTGCTGCTGCCCTTCCCTGTCGGGGAGAGCTGCCGGGGAGGGTCCCGCTCCTATGCTGGGATCAGGACATCACATCTCCTGCTCTTGTGCCTTGCTGGCACCTCCTCCTCTCCAGCGTGTTACACCATCGAGGGCTTGGTCTGTCTCTGGAGAGAGAACCTTTCGCTTTTCAATTGAAGCTCTGGAGAAGTGGCTTTTAGGCACTTATTTTTGACTTCCGAGTATATTAATGGCTGGATCATTGCAGTGGATGGAAAGTTTCCTGCTGGCTTAAGTGGAACTTGGCTCAAGTACCTTGTCCATAGCCCAGTGGGACAGATGGAACAGGCCGTGGGTGAGGCTGCGAGAGGATGTGGCTGTTCCCAGCCACATCATTCTTCAGCATCCTTACTCCTTGCAGGGGCGCATCCTGTCGAAGGCTGTATCACAGCTCCTCTATTGGCTAACAGTATTTTTCCCTTTTTTTCCAAATCCTTTTCTGTTTGCTAAACGTCTCTGTATTTTCTCTGTTTAGTGCTTAACTTTACATGTGCAGTATCAAGGAGCTGGGTGTTTGGACTTCTTGTTTCTTCATAATGCTTGTTAGTGGTGAAAAGACACTGCTCAGGTGCCGATAATCAGGTGAATTGTGAAATCTGTGAAAACGTACAAAATAATTAGACATGCAGCAGTTCATATTAAGCAGTGATCTCCTGTACCTAAGGGTACTAGTGGTAAATGCAAGTAGCTTTTCTGATGTTTAAAAAAGTAGAAATAAACCCAAACTTTCCGTTATTTCGTAGCCAAGTGTACAAGCTCAATACAGCAGCCCTGATCTCCCCAGCAAGACTTACAAACAAGGGAGGGTTTGGTTTGTTTCCTTTTTTAGTGTCTCCACTAGTAATTTTCAACAGAGGATTTGCCTGGACCCAGAGGTGCTGGGGAGCAAGGAAGCCTTGTCTGGTGGGGCTGCTGACCTATGGCTGGGGTGCTCAGGAGCTGTTTCTAGCTGTCATCAAGCCTCTGCCTGACTTCAGGGATGACACCTGGCCTGTCCCATGCCAAGATTATTTTGGTGGGACGCAGGCTACTCATGTAGTTCCACTCAGTAAATCTACCTGAGGTGCCGTCACAGGGCAGTGGGAGCCCTGGTTCTGTAGGAGAACACTGACGACCTGCTGAAGTTAGTGCTACCCTTGCTTAGAGCGGCTGTTCTGACTTGTGAACACCTCGGCTTTGTAACTAAAACTGACAGTAGTAACACCCTTGGTTTGTCTTTTGTATCTGTGTGTAACGTAGACCTCTTACGTGTGTCTCTGCAGCAGTTGCCTTTAAGAAGACAGAACCTTACACTGTTGCCTTGTCTCCCGGTTTGATCTGAGCAATTGTACCTGTACCTGGGTGAACACCAGTAACTAAAAGTGCTGCTCTGGCTGAATCTTGCAGAGCTCTGGTCTATTGAATTGCCACCTTCCCTCACGAAGGGGTATCAGGCTGAGTTAATAACCCCCCCAGCATATAGTAATTTCAAGAATGGTTTTTTATTTCCCTTCCACATGCTACGATGTTATCATGTGATAGAAATCCATGTACCTAAACTAATTCCAGCTAATCGTGTGACAATACATATAAACAACTGTTATCTTCATCATGATTTCCCACCCAGCTCTCACACCAACGATTCATTTAGTGCTGCCCACTTCCAATGTTCAGAAGCCCCATTGTGTGGTACTAAGCACTAAATCTTGAGTGATGGTAATGTGGCATTTGAACAGCTTCTCTCTTTGGAACTCATTTGTCATCTCTAAATTGGATCTCTCTCACCTTGATCTTCTCCAGCAATGTTCTTGCCAGAAGCTTGCTGAGCAGCATGCTGTCTCTTGGGTTACTGGACTGCAAACGTTCTCCCTTTCACCAGAATTTACCCAGAGCTCTCTTGGTCTTCCCCAGGGACCAGCTTCCCATCTGAGATCATGCTGGACGGCTCACACGTGATTCCATGAGACTGTCGACCTCCAGCTGCCCCAGGACCGTCCTCCTCAAGCAGACGTTTGTGGGAGAGGAATGGTGTTAATCCCCAGCGCTGTTGCCTTCGGTGGGTACTGCACCTCCCCCCAGTAAATCTCCATCACAATAAATCTCCAACAAGTCTGGTAGTTTTATCATCTTTTTGCTTCCTTTCTAAGTTTATGGGCCAAGGGACATGCTCATTAAGTAAATGGGTGGACATGGGCTGAAATTAGGGAGGGGAATCTCAGCAACAAAAAGGTTAATTAAACGAGGTTATTTAGTAACGAAAAATCAGATTTGAAATAATCTGATCCTCAGTTGTACCAGGCTGAAGGAGCAGCTTTTCATTAGAGCTTGATGGGCATCTAACAACTTGCAGTTGTTTTCATCTGGGAGATTAATCGACTTTCCATTCCAATTCTTGTCTGTTGCTGTTAAATGTAGATTTTTGTCTTAGCTTAGAACTAGGCAAACATCTACTGAGAAATAAAACAAACCGTCAGGTAGAAATATCTTTTTTTGATAACTGTGGTCAGCCTAAAGGAAGGTTCCTCCTCCCATGACTGCCCATCCACGCTGCCCAGTTCCTCAAAGCTGAGTTTGATGAGGATGAGTCACTGTGGAAATTAGTCTTAATTCTGAAATGTGAAATGCGGTGTTTTTGTTGTCACAGTAGAGTCTGTTATTTTCAAGCTGATTTATAAATTGAATAAATCCAAGAACTGAAAATCTTTTGTAACAGTGTTGGAGCCAAACGCTGCCTTTTGCACTCTCCAATCCAGCTGTGTTGTGTGTTCACGCAGGAGAGGGCTGCAGAGGTAGCATTAAATAGTTATTTAGAGATGTTAATAACATGCTTAAAATGTTTCCATAAAGTGCTTTTGGATCATACGGTGCCATCTGTGTTACAGTTGATTGTAGTTAATTATACAGGCATGAATTCCTTGGGAAAGGGGATGGCAGCCCTCAAACAGTCTGTTTATGAGAGTGATAATGGAATGACAAAATATTAAACTGGCAGAATTAAGTCTGAACTGCTTTCCTCACTAATAATCCTCCACAAATCAGTGGAATTATTGGGAGTTGCTCCAGCTGAACTGAGGATTTCGACAGGTGTACTACCGTCACGTTACTGCAGTAGCTCCAGTGGATTTTTGCACCTTACCTGTTGTGGAGTGCCTGAGGAAAAAAAAAAAGAAAAATTGGTTTCCTACATAACAGCCACTGTTTCTAATGAATTATTTCACTGTGTCCAACTGAGCCATAAGAGATGTAAAAGTTTAGCAGTTGGTGTGCATTAAAACATACCCACTGAGAGTGAGCAGCAATTATGCCTTCCAGTACGGAAATTCTATTATCTCCTCTGTTTTACTATAAACCATTAACTAGTCACATGAAAAAATTGACACCCAGCTGTGTTTTGCATTTGAAAAAAAACCCAACAAACTGTAAAACTTACGAAATGAGAGGATGGGATTTAGGTGCATGTGTGTGCTGCACACGGGTACCCACACACACGGCAGGTCTGCGGCCGGGGTCTGTGCAGACTAGGTACGTGTAGCTTACAGGCTTGCAAACACGGTCCTCTCATCAATGGGTTAAAGATAACTACGGTTGGAGGATTAATCTTTGAGGAAAAATTCAGGTCAGTCGGGATTTGACATGTGTCCGTTAAAGCTGTTGTTGGGATTGATCTAATCCCAAGCAAACTTTGGCGAGACTTCCATCTGCAGAACCTCATCACTGCATGGCGGGGCCTGGGGGGAGGTGTCTTTGTTATTTTTAATTTAAGACAGATATTATTCCATCGAAGGTAAGTTTCACAGCTTGTTTCACTTTGGGAGACATTGGTTGTATTTTTTTTCCCCATGAGGACACTGAGATTTGCTCCAAACCAGCCAACTGCTGGTGAAGGAGCACAGTAACTGCGCAGTGTGGGTTCTCACGAGGGGTTTGCTGGCATACCGTGGTGCTTGGTACTTCTCCTGAGAGGGACAATCTTCAGGACAAGACGCTATTTCCCAGGGAGCGTGGCACTGGGTCAAAAGCAGGGCCCTGAGCACAAAGCTCTCGCATCCTGAACGTGTCCTGTGCACCGCGCTGTGCTCATGCCGCTGTCTTCTGCTGGTTTTGTTGGGAAGTGGTGTTCTGAACCCAAAACTTCGTCAGCAAAGGTGTGGTCAAGACACGTGTAATCACTTGGACATCTGGCTTGAGTTGCCCGTGTTTAAAAAAAAAAAAAAAAGGTGTTTTATCAAACTAGTCTCGATTTAATCATTATCTGAACAGCACAGAGGGAAAAGTCCTCATTGGATGCACACAGGAAACATGCAACGTATCCGTATGCACATGACAACGTGTCTTGGCAATTATTCCTTGAGGAGATCACACTCTGACTTAGCACGAAATACCGTTCCAGAAGAAAACCTGGTGTCTTGCATTCAGATTTATAGAGTGTGGAAATCCTAAATGCAAATATGCGATTACTCAAGCAGAGCTCCCGCGTATGAGGGAGCGGGAACTCAGCCATAGATGTTACATTATTATTACATTATTACATTACCTATTCCATTTTCTTTCAGTTATAGCATCTTGAGATGCACCAGACTCAGAAAGGTTTGCCTAAACTAATTTGTCAAAACCAGAGAGGAGCAATGTTCACAAGGCTGTATCGTATATTTGAAATCTTCAGTATTTGTAAGAATAGTGTCTTGCCTTTGCTTAAAATATTGGTACTCTGGGTCAGGATTTATTAATATATTTTTGAGTGCAGTGAAACACAGATTTCAGAAAGGACTGTCTAGAAAACACATTTTCCAATTAGCCTTGATGTCTGAAGTGCAAGTCAGGAGGCAAAAAGAAAGACGAGCCCTGCTAAAGGCAGCTTATGATGCATTATTAATGCTATTTTCAATATCAAACATGCCAGGAATCATATGCATAATATATTCTCCTAGAACCAAAAATGTGGAGACCTTTCTGTTCTATTAAGATGATGTGTCTTACAGATGTCCCTTGCAAAAAAAATTAAAATAATACATTAAAGTAAATGTAGAAACGCAACATGACCGGTTCCATAGGCAATGGCTTCTCCACCCAGTGCTACGGTGGAGATGTCTCAGTGAGCTGGTCTGGGCGCTGCAGGGACGGGGCTTTTTGAGGGTCTGTGCTTGGTTTTGGCACATCCTGGGGTCACGGCGGGCAGGGAGCTGTTGGAGCAGAGCCCCGAGTGACGCGGGAGCGGCAGGGTCACGCTGCCCCGGCTCGCCAAACCACCTTGTTGCCACGCTCAGTACCGGCACAAGGATGTCGGCTTGGAAACACTGCTGTGGATTCTTTTTTTTTTCTCCCAGTATTTGGGAGGAATCTTGTTTTAAGACTGGCGTTTGTCCAGCGGTGCCCAGCTGCCCTCTCTGCACAGGCGTGCACCAGCAGACACCGCTGGCTCTGCGGGACAAGACCGGCACTTTCATTGACACAAATAACTACTTTCATAGTTCCCAACAATGGGCATTGTCCCGTTGCACACACACAAGCTCAAGGCTGTCACCAGAAAGCTGCCTTGCTCTGCCCACTCTGATTTCCCGTTATTATCTGGGAATAACAACCCAGCACACACCAGTCGGGCCGACAGCTCCCAGTGGCAAACCCCTCTGTGGTCCGCAGGATGATGAACGCGGGGGCTCTGTGTGTGCCACCGGTTCTTGAAAATGAAATCATTGCCTTTGGGTTGGAGATTTTCTGTTGTTTATCCTTCCTGCAGCTTTCTTCGCAAGGAAAGAATGGTGAGAAGGGAATGGTGCATGTAATGCGTTTATAGAAGCTTTTATTCTTTGGCTTGAAGTTGCCGTTGTAAATACCAATAATGGTTGTTTTCTCGTTTTGCCTTCAAAATCAATGTTCTTGCAGGTAAACGGCAAGTCTGATTGTGTTCCTTGGTTTACCAGAGATAAATCAACCTAGCCAATAACAATACATACTCTTCACACTCATTTTTTCCACTTCAACATCAGGAAAAACTTGTTTGGTGTGAGGGTGTGGGAGCCTGGCCCAGGCTGCCCAGAGAGGTTGTGGAGTCTCCTTCTCTGCAGATATTCACTTCATAAAGTCACTGATGGGCACTGCCACTCCTTGGCCAGTGCTCCCCTCCCCACTGGTATCCAGATGTGCGTGGAAAGTTTGTCACAACCACCGCAGGCTCCTTCCCGCTCCGTGTGAGCAAATCTAGAAGGGGCGTAGCCCCTTTTGACCAGGAGAAAGGGAAACATTCTCCTTTCTTGCAGCTCTGGGAAACCTCCTCTACCTCCTCCATGGGTTTCTGTGCTGGGGAGCACAGCGTGCAGAACCATTTTCTGTTTTTTTTCTGTTTTTTCTTGTTGCTATTCGTTCATTTGTGCAGATAGACATTAGCAAGGCTGATCAAATTCCTATTATCTGCATCTCTTAATCCTTGGACATTATTCCTGGCTACATTCAAGTTTTATCATTATGTCCCTTTTTATCCTTAAAGATTTAATTGAAAGTGTCCTCAGGTAATTTCTGTGTAGTCCTTTCTGAAGCAGGCTTATTACTTTAAGTACTGGCAAGGGAGCTGACTTTTCTCTGGGAAAATCTCATCATGGTTTCAGCATTCCGGTCTGGAAGATGTTTCCGACGTCAGCCCCTTCACCCACACTGCGTCAGTGGGAGCCTGCAGGATCTGAGAGTCAGAGCTGTCCCCTTCCTTTTGTCACCTCAGGCTTAACTGTGGGACATGTAGACATGAGCCACAGCTGAGCTTGCAGAGGAGAAAGTGTCCCAGCATTGATGTCTGCGGGAAGGGAGTCCAGATACAGGCTGGTGAGGCTTTAGCAGAGCTTGGCTGAGGGTGGGCAACCGCAGCTTCTGGCGGGTGTTCAGCTGACCAAGCTTGGGCTGTTGTTGTGAGACCACAGGGGACACCTTGCTGATGATATTAGAGATTTTTACAGGTTTTGTGGACCTGCTCAGAGCAAATGTTGCAGTACAAGCTTTCTTTCTTGAAATAAGCGAACCAATTTCAATTTCTACATTTTACCATAGAATCACAGATGGTTTGGGTGGGAAGGGGCCTTCAAAGCCCATCGGGTCCAACCCCCTGCAGGGAGCAGGGACATCTGCAACTAGAGCAGGTTGCTCAGAGCCCCGGCCAACCTCACCTGCAATGGTGCCAGGGATGGGGCAGCCACCACCTCTCTGGGCAGCCTGCGCCAGGCTCTCACCACCCTCAGCAGCAAACATTTCTTCCTTCTCTCTAATCTTTTAATTTAAAACCATCGGGCCCTGCTAAAAGTCTGTCCCCATCTTTCTGGAAGGCCCCAAGAAGGTCTCCCCGGAGGCCTCTCCTCTCCAGGCTGAACAAGCCCAACTCTCTCAGCCTGGTCTCCCAGCAGAGGGCTTCCAGCCCTCGCATCATTGCTGTGGGTCTTCTAGTAGAAAAAAATTAGATTTAGGCATACACTTGGCATGAAATGTGTCAACTCATGTTATTAAACCTCAGCAACAATTTAAACAAAATCTAAAATCTTAAAACACTGAAAGTATAAGGACACAAGGTGCTACAAGTTGACCTCAGGCGGAATTCCCACCAAGCAGCTGTGCTCAGCCACCCTTAGGTCCCCACCTCTGCAGGGAGAGGCCAGGATGGCATGTTCCTCTGCATGATGCTCCTGAGTGGTTCTCTGAGACAGTACCAGCAAAATGGCACTGAAATGGTTGATCTTCTGCTACCCGGCTTCCCCAGGGCTCCTGGGGTTGTGTGTGCAGGGCATCGATGATCCCAGGAAACCGGCGCTGGGCTCGCGCTTCTCCCGACATGCCTCTGGTAACGTTCTTGCCTTTCGGTTTTCTTGCATTGGTGCCTTTGCTTCATTTCCTGCAAGCAAACAAGCAAAAATTCTCGTAGCCCTTGTCTGTCAAAAATAATCCTTCTGATGGAACGTATTCTCAGAAATCCTTGTATAGTTCAAATTGCTCGGTGTCTGACCTTCCATCGTAGGCAGTTAAAAGCTTGTATTATGCTGCTTCTCGTTTCCTCGGTTGGGAATTAAGCTGGCTGCACCTCATGCGTGTATCGTTATAATGTGTCGTTTAAGAAGATCGTTGTAATAATCACAAATGCTTTGTTGGTGGCCGTAGGTAGAGTTCAGTGCCTGTGGCTCTGGACTGCCCCATTTTTTTACTGATGAAGAAAGAGGGGTTTTTTGAAGACCTCTGTTGTAGATCTCTGATGTATTGCGTCTTCTCATACAAGGAAACAAGAATCTTAAATGCAAAGAACATCTGCTCCTGTTTACAGTTTTTTCAGGCAACATCCATAAAATACTGTTTATTTCTATTTCCTTGACCAACCAAACACATTTCTTTGTGTAGAAACTTCAAGGCTACAAAGTCAAGCATCAGTGTGAGAAAGAACAGAATTAAGACTCTTTGCAATACCTTGGCTTGGTCAATTAAGAGCAGGAATTTAAGTTTTTTCCCCCTTTTTTTCCCCTAAATCTCAGCTTCCCCACTCTTACTCTGACCCAGCGTAGATTTGCAGTGACTGCTTGTCCTACTTAATTTCCCTGGCTCTCAGCAGCTTTGCCTGGCTACTCCCAAACTCCAGCCACATCTCCCGGATGCTTCCAGCCCTCTCGCAGCCTCACATCCCATGTATAGATCCCCTGAGGTGCCTGCCTCCCTCTGCTCTGTTCTCCCTGATGGATGCAGGGTTTGGCTCTTTGAATTAAATCCGGCTGTGCTATCATCATTGTTATCATTGTTATTATTACTGTTCAAATCCGGCCGTGCTATCATTCTTATTATTCAAATCCAGCTGTACTCTTGTTGTTGTTGTTATTATTGAACTTTTACTAGTAGTAGTATGATTATACTGTTATTCTACCATTATTATTTATTGCTATTTTGTTATTACAGCTGCCCTGAACTGTTAAGCCTCTTTCCTCGTGCTTGGCCAGGGAATAGAGCTGCTCAGTTGTGGTTTGGACCATGAGTCAGGATGAATAAACCAATGCATTGAAGGTTGTCGTCCAAGCAGATTGTTACCTACGTTAATAAGGTCAGTATTAACAAGGTTAGAAATATTTTCCCAAATCTGAGTATTTTAATAAGTGTAACTTTAACAGATCTTCAAAACAAGGGTTTACTTCAAACTAGAAATATAGCTGCCATTAAAAATGAATCCCTGTAAGTTTTTGAACTGAGAAATACGTGTGAGCTGGTCAGGGAACAGTTTTATCTAAGGAAGTCAAAGTTTTCCAGCGAATCATTTTTTCATTAGATTTCACATTCTTCTGTAAGTTTACATGTTGTAAAATTCCCGATCCATTCTGCTGTTTGCTCCAAAACAACAAACCTCTGTTGTCCTTGTCCTTGGGTCAGAAGCTGGCTCAAGCCTTGCCTGAGAATGTTGTTCAAACCTTGGTTGAGGTTATCCCACCGGATTTTGTACCTTCTCTGTTACCACAGTCTTTAGGATCATCCACTCCTCTGAACATTACTTTGATCCTTCTCCTTGGTGTTTCTCCATTTTGCACTACCACGAACGTGTATTATCTGAGTGACCTTGTTAGCTGGTCCTTGGGGCCTTTCATTCAGGATTTCACTCCCATTAATGTTTTTTCAGGGGTAATTTTAAAACAAAAGTTGACAGTGAGTCAGTTTTGCCTAGAGAAGCAGAGGCAACCATTTCTTTGTGTGTGTTGCTGTCTATTGTTTAAATAGAACGAACGGGGCTTCCACAGCCATAGTCTATATCCACAGATGGAAAAATTGCAACAGGGTAATTATCAAGGAGCTTGTGCCACAGCACAGGGATTCTCCTCCCTTAGTGCTTTGACAAAGTAATGTTATTGTAAGAGAAAGTCCTTAAGGGTGTAGGCAAGGTGCGAAAGAAACATTGGAGAAACTTCCATAGTTTGGGATGAAGCAGACAGTACCTGTGTTCCACCGCTCCAGAGCCGAGCAGAGCCTCCAGGACACAGCGTTTTGCCCAGAATCTCTTGCTATCCTCAGGTTTCTATCAAATTAAATCTGTTGGTGCTACTGATGAGCACTGAGTTAAACACTAATCAGAGGGAGGGTTGGCAGCAACCCAAACACCCTCCTGCTGACTTGTCCAGAAGAGGGACCAAGTGCATAATAGTGATGGACTGCCTGTCTGCATCAACAACTCTAAGAAATGACTCAAGTGAAGTTAGGACAAATTGTGATGCCATCAGTCAAGTTCACCTCTGTGTAGACAACTCACGGATCACAGGGATTCAGTTTGGCTTGATGAATAGGTTAATCATTTGTTTTTACACAGAATTCATGGAATCATAGAATGGTTTGGGCTGGAAGGGACTTTAAACGTCATCTAGTTCCAACCCCCTGCCATGGCAGGGACACCTCCCACTAGACCAGGTTGCTCAAGGCCCCGTCCAACCTGGCCTTGAACACATCCAGGGATGGAGCATCCACAGCTTAACTGGGCAACCTGTGCCCGTGTCTCACCATCCTAGAGTGAAGAACTTTTTCCTGATTTCCAATCTAAATCTCCCCTCTTCCAGTTGGAAGCCATCACTCCTCATCCTATCACTGTGAGAGTTTTTCCTACAAGAAATTCTGACAGTTTTCTGAACCATGGGATGGATGCAGCGTAAGATTGGCAATGCCAGATAAGAAATACCATCTTTCTCCCTACCTTTGCCTGTCTTTGTCTCAGATAGCAAGTTCTTTGTGACTTTGCGTCTTGCTCTTAGGCTCCCTACACCTGACTCTTATACTGAGCTGGAATATGTTTTTTGCAAGGTTATTAGTTTTCAATAACTCTTTTGCTTTTTTCTTAATGATATTGATAGTAAAGGACCTTTGGGTTTCACTGATAATATGGTGTTCTAATTTTGGCACAGTCTCTACAGACTTTATTAACACTCACCCATTCCAGAACCCTCCTGTTTATTCTTGGGCAAAGTCTGTGTCAGAGAATTTTGAAATAAAAATCAACAAATGCACGTAGCTTTTAGCACTGTACCTAATGTCATAGTATCTGTTTTACTGACAAATCTGAAGTTATTGTTGTACATCGTCTATGTTGTATAATTTAGAAATGTGTTGGGATTTATGAGTTGGCACAGAGTGCAAACTATATTAATATATGAATTCTGCAAATGTGGGCCCCCTTTTTCCCAGTGATCTGCCATCTAATAGAATGAATTTGCTTGTCCCAAGTTTTTTGTGTTTAGATTTGACTCAAAATCTCTTAGTGCAAATAAAACTCCTACGGTGTTTGCAGCCTTCGATAAACCTCTCTAGACGTTAATTGCTGTTGTGGTGCTGCACCGCACACTCCGGTATGGAAGGCTTCCGCTGCCTTTGGGTAATCTCTGCTTGCTTCTGTCGCTTCTTACTGTTTTGATTACTCCTATTGTATTCTGAATAGTATTTGCAGGAAACCAACTATTCTTTTTTTCTTAGGACTTTCTTTAAGGCACGTGGAAGTATTCTGCCCACACTGAAAATGTGTTTCCCAGCTGTTGCTGCCTCCAAGCCATGACGGTTCCAGGGAATGGTGCTTGGACACCCTTCCCAAACTTCCACGTCCCCTGCACTGTGCGAATTCCAGTGCGAATGAAGTGACAGAAAACATTTATAGTTTGTGATTTAAATGTTTTGCTCCCTGCAGGTGTAATATAAAACATCATTTCACCTGACAATCTGTTCATCTCTTATTTAACTGAGGGAAGAACCACTTTAGCTGGCTGATGTGCACCTCATGCTGCCCAGAAATGTCACGTGTCTCCCCATGCGTTTGGTGGGTATCTGATCCCCTGCCCACCCTCGGCCCTCTGACAGCAGTTATGTGATTTCCCTCCTTCCAGGAAAGTAAGAAAATGTAGTGGGACAGAAGCAAGGACGAGAAGCCCGGAGCGAGCGCTGGGCCGAGGGCCTCCGGGCGGGACTCCCCTCCCTGCCGCGCGGCCTCACCATGTCCAAGAAGGGCTCCAGCAGCCGGGGTAGAGGAGAGAAGCCGGACGCCTTGGCCGCCTTGCAGGCTGCCAATGAAGAGCTCAGGGCCAAGCTCACTGACATCCAGATAGAGCTCCAGCAAGAAAAGAGTAAGGTGTGCATCTTTTCCTTTCCTTCACCCATCCATTAAACCAAGGACAGTCTGTTGTTTCTGACCGGTAACTGCTCTTTGACCAACCCGTAGCTGGCTTGTCCACCGCTAGGACAGTAAATCGGAGTGTGTGCGCCTGGAGCTGGCCTTCTGTGGGAAACAAGAGGGAACCCCCTTTTTGCAGATATTTAAATTGTTCTCCTTATATTTATAGCATGTGCATAGAATCATAGAACCTTTTTGGTTGGAAGACGCCTTTAAGCTCATTGAGTCCAACCATTAACCCAGCACTGCCAGGGCACCACTAACCCATGTCCCTCAGCACCACATCTCCACGGCTTGGAAACCCCTCCAGGGATGGGGACTCCACCACTGCCCTGCCCAGCCTGGCACAGCCCTTCACAGCCCTTGTGGGGAAGACATTTCTCCTGTCCAGCCTAAACCTCCCCTGGTTGTATTGCCTGTGTGGTATGAAAGAACTCTTAGGGAGCGCGCTCTGGTGGTACGGCTCTCGGTGGGAAAGCCGAGCAGTGAGGACGGCCAGTCCCTGGGCAGCAGGACTCAGCTGTGGGCAGCACGCTGGCTCCCCCCATCCAGCAAGAAATGAAGTTGAAAAATCACATGGCTAAATGCCAGCAAAAGATCTGGGAAAACAAACAGCTGCTCAAAACAGATGGCACAATCACAGTGGTGAGCTGAAAGCTGTCCACATCCTTTGTTTTTCTCACGACAGTTTTTTCTAGTAAATATTTACCTGTTTCTGAGGATGGCTACACCGAGGGGTTCAAAGGCAGTTTTGTCTTATTCAGAAATTCTCTTTGCTAATTCTTCTCTTTCACCCTGATGCTAATTTCATTTGGATTTTATGCTCAAAATCCTTCAAGCTGCCCACATCCAGTTCCCAGGTGCAGTAACGGGCCTCAGCTCTGCCTCTGCTCTGAGTGCCCAAGTTCAAGGAGCCACAGCTTCCCCCTGAGCCTCCGCGAGAGCAGCAGCCGATGCAGCCTGAGCCTCGGCTTCGGGAGCTTTCAACCAAAGCCTTCGAACCACTTCTCAGTCTGGGCATGAACAATTGATTTGCCTTTCCCTCATCCCCCATCTTAGTTTCTACTGACAAACTTTGCTGATTTTGTTTTTGTTCCGGAACGTTAATAGAAACATGCATTACCACACAGGGACAGAGCGACGTTCTGCATTTTCCCACTAATTTGCATCATTATTAGGCATTGTAGAGTGTGAATCCAATTTTTAAGGAAGCTTCTAACAGGAGTGTGTGTGTGTATATACATCTATAAATAGAACATCTCTTAATCCTGTTGTTGTGAAGGAGCATTTGCAGTTTTAAGACTGAGGACCCAGTTTTTCTTCTCCCACCCTCCCCAGCTACTTCTCATCATGGCTTCTTTGAAGTTTATGGTATGGTTTTAAAGTGAAACGTCGTTTGACCCCTCTGTGGTTGGATACAGCTAGTTATTTGTGCTGAATAATTCATTGCTTAAAAAGCATCTCATGAAACGCAATTGTTTGGGGCTTCATGGTAGCTTGCACGGAGCTTTTTATGTCTTGCACACGCGTGTGCACAGTGCGGTTCAGATCTGTGGGCCTGAGCGTGCTCCGCATCTGACCCCTCACGTGTTCCTCGAGGATGTGGTGTGAGAGCTTCTGCAGATATCCAGCTGAAAAATAAAGTCAGGACCCAGGCTGACTCCGCAAGATCCTGGCCAGCTCCTGAATGTGTGTAATCCAAAGCACCAGTCTGTTTGTGGCGCCTGTGCCACACACGTTACCTCCTCCCTGCCCATCCACCTCCGCTGTTTGGATGTGGGGGGCTCATTCACCGGGTGGGTTTTGTGCTTCTTGCCTGTATTTGTGACACTTACTTACATTGTGCGAACTCCTGCTTTCTAGGGCACCAAACTGGGCAAATGAAAAAGTCCATCAGATTGCAAGGATTATCATTAATTATAAAAATGGAATGTGATGCTGAAATCGCCATTGGTGCCTAGACTTTCATCCCCAGTATCAATAATTTGCAAAGTGATAGGGATACATTTTTGTTTCTCTTTTTCTAAATATGCAGAATGTTGGTTTCCAGTGCAAGAATGGTCTTTTCTAAAGACTTGTCAGGGTTCTTTTTCTTATTTTGACAAATTTCTTTTTCCTTAGAAGAATTCTCAAACTTCTCCGAGATGTCAGAGTTTTTTCTTTACACCTGCACGGTTTGGTTCTGCAGTGTTCTCATTTGTGAGGCAGGTTTGGGCATGTTGTTAGCAAGGAAAGCTCATTGTGTCAGCTCAGGAAGAGCAATGCACCTTTACAGAACAGAATTGACCGCAATGTTTTTCCCAATAAACACTTCAGTAGTTATAAATGCAACATAGTGAATATCCACTTCTTAATTTTGTGTAATTAAATGTGTATTTTCTTCACACAAAACACTTCAAGAGAGGGAAGAGGGGGAAGTACAAGGAGACTTGCACTTCTGCCAGTCTACAGCATGAAGGCTGTGCAGCAGAACTCACTGAGCCCAGAACCTCTTTTAAAAAAGGGATGTTTAATGTGTAATAAAATATTTGACCATAAAGAATGAACAAAATGCCAAATATATAGTTCAACGTGAGGTAACGCTACCTGACTGGGCACAGACACACGACATTAAGATCTCATATTGTTAAGTGATCTGTGTCATTTTTGGATGATATCGTAGCTTGTGTTAATCATCCTGTTGATTAAAAATATGTTTCTGATTTTCCTTGTAGGTCAGCAAGTTAGAAAGAGAGAAAAATCAGGAAGTTAAACAGATCAGAGAGCACGAACAGCATAAAAGTACAGTGGTGGTAACAGAGCTCAAAGTCAAACTTCATGAAGAGAAAATGAAGGAGCTCCAAGCTGTTCGAGAGGCACTTTTGAGACAGCATGAAGCTGAACTACTTAGAGTAATAAAAATTAAAGACAATGAAATCCAGAGACTGCAGACCCTCCTCAATGCTGTACGCGATGGGGCTCCTGACAAGGTGAAAACGGTGCTGCTCACTGAGGCGAAGGAGGAGGCCAAGAAGGGGTTTGAAGTTGAGAAGATAAAAATGCAGCAAGAAATTTCAGAGCTGAAGGGGGCAAAGAAACAAGTGGAAGAGGCTTTAACTATGGTCATCCAGGCTGACAAAATTAAAGCAGCGGAGATAAGGAGCGTGTATCACCTGCACCAAGAGGAAATCAGCAGAATCAAGAGGGAGTGTGAGAGAGAAATCCGTAGGCTGGTATGTGTTGCTGTCTGCATCTACGGTTTTACTCATATGTTATTGATAATAAGAACACTCAAGTTCAGCGCTGGGTGCGGATGGGGGGATAAGGATAAGCGTTCAGACTTGTGGAGCTTGCTTCCAATCTGTGTTACATTTACTAGTAGAGGTGCCAAAATGTTTTTTAAAAACTGTTTGGATGTTTTAAGCAACTTTTTTATCCATGTCAATGCTTATTAATATCGTTCACATTTCAGGTATCGGGAAGAGCCCTTGGGTTACTAGCTGGTTAGGGGAGATCTACAAAGCAGTGATGTTTCTTGGCCCATGCCTCTGTTTCGCCATCATTTGTTCTCTACTGACCCAAAGCAAAGGGACTCTTTCTTGGTCCCTCCCTTTCCCTGCCTTTCCTAGTTCGTCCCGTAATGAGCTATACACAGTCCCAGAATGCTCCTTCTTCTGCATCCCACAGTGAGTCCTGTACCCTGGGGACAATGACCACCTTCACTCTGCAAAGTGTTCAGGACAGGGTTCCTCTCTGTGACCCACCTTGGTGGCTTTCCCCCAGGCCAGGCTCTGGTGCTCCTCCTTTGGTGGCCCTGCAAGCAGTGACTCAGCAGGGTCCCCACTTCTGCAGATTACTGGGGTTCCTCACCCGTCATTGCTCATCTGATCCTCGCTGGGTCTTCGTGTGTGTGATCAGCCTTTAAACACCTCATCAAACTATTTTGACTCTCAGAGGCTACATTTGTATGGCTTTGGAGCATCCCCCCAGTGCATTTGGAAAGTTGTGGGAGAGATTAAATCAGATCATGTTGCTTGGAAAAGGGAGAAGTCCCTGCAGAAGGGAGCTCCCTCCAAGGGGGAAGTCTTTGCATAAGAGCCTGGCAGGCCATCAACACTTTCTGGGTTTTAGGATGATTTCTTCTCCATCGCTATCTCAGACACTTGCCTTGTAGTTCACAGTGAGGGCACAGTTGATGCGCAGGGATGTAATCCTTGGCTGTTGTTGCCATTCCCAAAGACATGGGAACAAGTGTAACACACATACTCTCCTGATGGATATTTTGGGTCTTGTTTCAGTATTTATTTGAAGTCGCCATCTTTTCACGTTTGCATTGCTTTTATATGGCATTCTATGATTCAGTGTCACGGGATAAACTCATCCATATCTCTTCTAAGTCATAAAATCATCAAATGGTTTGAGTTGGAAGAGACCTTAAAGATCATCTCGTTCCAGCCCCCAGCCTAGCTTTGAACACCTGCAGCGATGAAGCATCCACAACTTCCCTGGCCAACCTGTTCCAGTGTCTCACCGCCCTCACAGTGAAGAACTTTTTCCTTACATCTAATCTAAATCTCCCCTCTTCCAGTTTGAAGCCATTACCTCTGGTCCTATCACTTCAAGCCCTTGTAAAAAGTCCCTCCCCAGTTTTCTGACAGGCCCCTGGAAGTCCTGAAAGGTCACAAGAAGGTCTCCCTGGAGCCTTCTCTTCTCCAGGCTGAACAAGCCCAGCTCAGCCTGTCCTCACAGGAGAGATGTTCCAGCTCACTGGTCATCTTCATGACCCTCCGTTAGCCCTTGACTATTGTCCAAATCCTAAAGAACATTTAAAAATGCATAATCGGCTTGCAGACTGGCCCCAAGTCAAGGCACGGCAGCGAAGCTGTGCTTCAGAGGACACTCTGCAGACCCACCACGGGGCTGGCACAGCATCCTCTGTGTCCTAACGAGCCAAAGGGGCTGACAGCGACAGACGCACCGTGCGCTGCTCGTTAGGCCGTGGAGCGCTTCGTAACCTTTAGTCAGCCACCCGTTCTCTCAGACTTTAGGCTGTTAATTTTTTTCCCCCTCAGATTTTGTGTTTATGAAGAGGATATTAAAATTATTTATAACCAACCGAGGTATTAATACTACTCAAATATCCTGCAGTGTAAGTACTTTTTATCTCTAAACATACATTGCTAGATGCATTGATTTAATACAGCAGAGCGAAAGGATGGCTAATGTACATCCTAAATAAACTTGCTGCATTACGTGAAAAGTCCACACTAATGGCATCTAATGCAGGGCTATAAAATAAATATGTTATTTGTTATAAGGAATAGAGTGGTTTGAGGTTATATTTTCTACATTGCCTTTGAAAATCAAACTTTTTTTTTTAAATTCCTGCTTGAAAGGAATGAACGAATCAGATTATCTAACTGTAGTAATTAAATTACAGGATGTCATCATTTTACCAAGCCCTGAGTGCTTCCTGAACGACTTTAAGTACTCTCAGCTCCATTGACTCCACCGTAATTGATTTCAATGGGAGCTGTCAGCTCTCCGCGCCTTGCAGGGGAGGGCCCCGGCGTTTGGGGGGAAAAGCTGGTGCCACGTTGTGTGGTGAAAGCTCTCCTCTCTGTGAAGATGAGGCAATTCTCAAAACACTTAAACTGTTACTGAAAACCAGTGCTTTTTTCCTCTTTAAGATAGGGACCACCAGTGAAGACAGCATCCCATTGAGCCTCACTGGGCTTGTAGTGAGAGGAACATAGAATAGACCGAAGCGAGCGGGTCTGTCCATCCCACCGAGCAGTGGGATTGCACCTCCGCACACAGCCTGAACTGCTAATGGACCCACATCAGGAGTTTAAAAGCTTCGTGATTCATGTACGATGCGTTATTTAGTCATGTTAGTCAAGGGAGGAAGTAACCTTTGAACAAATTATTGTTTCACACCTAGAAAAAAGCTGCTTTATTTGTTTAGTCAGAACGGAGAAAGACGAGTTGTAGTCATCTGTGTTCAGCTTTGCAATGGTGTGAAGCCTTTTAATATAAAGTAATTTTTTGGAGTTCTTTATCTCTGATAGGTACAGTTTTTCATTTCCAAGTCAAGTACATCTATGTGGGCTTAGCTTATGGAGAACACTTCCATACATAGTCAGACAAAGATTGTTTGAGAAGGTGAGTTAGTACCAATCCATTCTTCTCCTTTCAAATTCAAACTCGGGGTTTTTTCTCTGTTCGCCAGACGGGAATACATTTGTTGATGCCTTACTTTAGGCCTTTGGGAAAATGTCAGATGGCCTTTAAAGTAACAGGTGAGGTGGGAAGACAGAACGTTGTGCAAAAAGGAATTGTACAGCCGTCAGGTTTACTTTGTGGAAACGGGACTTTATTTTGGTCTTCAGCATCGTGCTCTTTTGTGAGACCTTGCCAAGGCGGATGCAGGGCTTCCAAAATAACCAGCTCTACTATTAACCTTCCCATTTTGTTGACTTACTACAACTCTCGGTGAAGTTAAATTGCCGCATCAAGCCAGTGCCAGTGCCAGAACTTTGTCCTCACCACGTTTCTGAGGGGAATTCCCACATCTTTGCCCTCTTCCAGAGGTGAGGCACAGCTGCGCTGTGGCCTGCCAAAGCCAGCACGCTCTGCTCGTCTCCAGCTGCAAAACTAAATCCAAACCAGAACTGTGGTCAAAAGGAGACTTCCAAATGCACCTGCAGGCTGGGCCCATCCCAGCTCGCGCGCTGGTGCCAGGACTTGCTCCCAGCCAACCCGACATATGCACGAATGGGCTGTCATGGTAGAGGGGTAATATTTTGAGGTGGTAATTTTGGTCCTTTTGCACTAGAGGCACACAGAGGCCTGCAGGTTGTAACAGCTGACAAGGTGCCAGCTCTCTTTAGAAACAGGTCACTGCGTACCTAATAAAAATTCTAGCTCTTT
The DNA here is from genome assembly GCA_013400335.1 of Eurystomus gularis. Lineage (NCBI taxonomy): Eukaryota > Metazoa > Chordata > Aves > Coraciiformes > Coraciidae > Eurystomus > Eurystomus gularis. The sequence goes on from VZZY01001236.1 coordinate 46,619, forward strand.
ATTCTAGTAATTTTTCAGGGGCCAGGGTAACTATTACTCCTTGATGCCGATGGCTTTGGACTAACCCCATACAGCGGGGCTGAACATCTCTCAGTTCTGTGAACAGCCCAGGAAAGGAAATAACGTGTTGTGCAAAAGTGTATGTTCAAATGAATCTGGCCTCGTGGTTTCTGCTTGCACAGTGGCTCTTTGTGTCCATAAAGTCCCAGCGTGACGCTCTCCAGAGACGTCCAGCCCAAGCAGTTAAGCTATCCCTGCCTCAGGAGCTTAAGAAATGTTAAAGTAAAGGTAAAAGTCCCTTGCAGATGGTAACATGGAGGTATGGCAATGGCCTCCTTTCTAAAGCATTTCTAAATTCAGTAAGCTTTTTTTTTGAATTTGACTTTGTGCGCTTTAAAACAGCTTTAAACATTACGCAAACTTATTTAATTATGTTCAAATGGTCTCCCACTACTAAGAGCACGCCCTGTGTTAGTGTGTGCGCGCCCGGGGGAAACAGCCCTTCAGGTAGGAGAATTCCCAGAGATTAACTGGCCTCGGATTTTGTTAATGGGGACTAAAATCCAGTGTGGAAAAGTGCATTTACATTTTACCTAAATGTAGACTGGTCAGAAAGGAGAAGGGCTGAAGAGCAACGGCCACCGCAGCCTCCCTCCCTCCTGTCTCGTTTATAAGGGGACTGAAAGAGAAACCAGAAAAACTGAAGAAATGACATTTATTGGGTACAGCTTAGTTGATGATGACTACCAAAGGGTTTAATAACCTGCTGCAGGACCTCGTGTGAGACCGCTGTACATTGGTGTGGGGATGCGACACCACAGACAAAGAGATCAGTCTCTTCAACATCGCTCCAAACCTCTGTGTTTACAGGCACTTCCCTGAGATTTCTGTTAGGCAGTGGTAAATTAGTGAAGGTGTCTGATTTAAAGGACGGGATCAGATGAAAAGTGTAGGAAGCTGACATTTTAAATATTAATTTTATTGGAGATTGATTTGGTCTTTATTGTCTCCTCTTTACTGCCTTATGTGGTGAAAAGTTACCATATTTGGTATTATAAAGGTATCTCAGCAGTCATCCTCTACTGAAAGGTAGACAAATTATTCAAGGTGAATGATCCCTTCTTGAAAATGTGGACTTTTTTTCCTCATTTGTGGTTTGAATTTCATTTACGGCAGTATTTATTCCAACTAAACCTGGAGTCCTGGCCCCATGTCCTTTCATCTGGGCCTCCTGGTGCCAGCCCAGGTGACAGGGACCTGGCAGCTCAGTCCCCTCTGCTCCTGAGGGCCCAGGCCCAGGGCAGGGCTCCTCACGTGTCCTAATTGCCGGCTCTGACACCATGTCCATGGGGAGACGCCTTTGTCATGTCACAGCTCCAGCTGGACAGGGTCTTCTTGAATGACTGGCTTTTATCCACCATGTGCTGGCAGCTTCAAAGGCGGATCTCGGGGGCGTGCAGCCCTGCTCCTGAGGGTGTCTGTGAATTTGCAGAGCTCCAAAGGCCCCAGGAACATTGCAAGGAGAAATTTCCCTACCAGGGAACCTACACGTTGGGTTCACAGACATGGAGGAAATATTACATTTTTTAAAAATTTTGTGGATTAAACCCGCCTTCATGTCAGACCATGCTCGGTGTTGCACCGGGCAGCAGAAGGAGGGAATCACAAATTTAACGGCGCATGGGATTATGTTTGCATAATTGGCATCAGCTCTGCTCACAGGCTGGTTATTAATTAGCACTCCCACATAAATATTCATCCCAAGCCGAGGCCGCCCGCTAGAAGCGGGGTGGGAGCATCCCCAGCGCACAGGGCGTCCTCCCAGGCGGTTGGATGCTGCTCTCCTGCGCGCTGACACCCTTCCCCAAGTGCGGCTGGTGTCAGAAGCCATCAGACACAGGGGTGGGGAGGAGGAGCTGGTCCAGGAGTCCCACCGGTCCCGCACCCGCTGCAGAATGAGGCCGGCGTGCGCAGCAGCCTGGTGGGGTGTGCGCCTGGGGACCGGCGCCTCTTCCCGTGAGTTGCGAGTTGTTTCTTGTCCTTACGTTTTCTGAATGTTGCTAATGCTAGGAAGAAATATGCTAAATGATATTTTTCAGTGAGATGCTTCCCTCAACTTGTAGTATTTCTATGACATTGCTAGTTAATAATGGTCTGCGAGCATTGAACTGTTATGCAGGTTTTATGAACACAGATTTAATCATATGAGGAGAAATGTGAATACTGATGTTGCCTTTGTTGTTTATGAAGATTACATTTAGGGTTTTTACTGGAAAACAAACCATCAGTGAAATGCTGTGAGATGTTTTGTGTTTTCTCCAGTTTCTTTGTTCCTCCTAATTTGAAATGTTGTCTAGGTTGTATCATGTCTTTGTTTTTATACAAGCAGGAATCAACTACCCAATATTCTGCTTATTTTAAGCAACTAATCATCTGATGATGTGTTACCTTTTCATTAATACATCCCTTTAGATTTCCACCTGATGAGGTATTTAGCAGAAGGATCTCAGTCGACATCTCTTTGTTTCATTCAAAGTTAGTGGACTGTTGCCTTAATGGAAATTGTTGAAAACACCTTTAACAAAATGGCACCCAAAGTACATTAGATTTGCTCCATTTTACTAAAAGGATCTCAAGTTTGCACAACCAGTTTCCATGCGGGTATTTATGAGTTGTCCTGCGGTGTCTTTTGGGAAAGGCTAGCTCTTCCCCAGAGGATGGTGCAGGATCTCTCTGGGTTTGTGGCTCGGTTCTTCCTTCCTTCGGCTGCCTCAGGGCAGCGTGGGGCTCCTCAGAGAGCACCTTGGCTGGAGCTGGAGCCTCAGAGCTGCTTCTGAGCATCAGGGCGATGGGTGATGAGCTGAGAATGCCGGGCTGGGGTCCAGACACAGCCTCCATGCTGAGCCGTGCAGGGACATCGTGCCCCAGCCCGCTGACTCCTCTCTGCTGCGCTTTATCTCGCAGCTGTAAACTGTAGTCCAGCCCTCCACCCAAACATGCCTATGAAAGTCAGTTCCCGATACCATTGCTGCCTAAGCTGCCACCACTTGTTTTTTCCCATTTTTGCAGTTTTTGGGAACAAAGTATTTGGAGCGATCTGTTAATTCACAATGTCATTTTCTTCCAGGTTTACCAACAAAACTAGCAAAGATAGAAGTGTCAAACACAGCTCCCACAAGGCAAAACGTTCTTACTTCCAGTGGGCTGCACTTTAAAAATGGAGTGTTTGAATTTAATGTCCAAAGTCTCGAAAACTTGTGCCAAAAATCTTACGCACGTACAGTGCCTGAAACCAGACTAAGAGACATTCTAGGGGGTGTATCTGATTTCTTTCTTTCTGTAGAATCATGATCCATGAGCACGCTCGGCAGCCCCGTGGCGTGAGTGGAATCGCTGCTCTATCCTCATGTTTAATGTATGTGCACGCAGCCCAGCTGGGAAGAGCCCACAGTCTGCCGCGCAGGCACCGAAGCAGATTTCGGGCTGTGCTCAGTAATTTTTCGCTGTTAGGCAGAGTGCAGACCATCCTTGTCTGACCTTGACTCCGAGGGTCTGATCCTGCCACAGGTGGTGGCACGTGTGCCCATCCCGCGGTGTGAGCCATCCCCGGCACCTCTCCCAGCACAGTGAACGTGCCTCGGCTCCACAGAGAGGGACGGAGGCTTTAATTCCACATCTGCATCCAGAAAAAATATCCAGAACACATTCCCGGAGCACCTGCAAATTCGCCCTGATCCAGTGGCGATGGGCAGGGCTCCGAACCCAGTGGGAACGGCACAGGCAAGGAGGAAGGAGGAGAGCTGGCGACAGCTGACATCTGTCATTGAAGCACTTAATGATTTTGCATAATGTTTATTATGCATAAGCAAAACCTTTCATGGAGAGGGGATAATTGAACAAATTGCTCGCATGGGAGGCTTTTGGAAAGGGAATTTTAAAAATTCACATTCCTTCTACATTTTAAAAATTAAAAGGATATTCAAGTTCTAATATTTTCCTTTTAAACTACAAAACCAATTTTCCAAAATGTGATATCCAAGCAATATGCTGCAAAATCATTAAACTGTTGGAGCAAAAGAATGCAAATTGTGATATGAATATTTGGGTTTAATTTTTTTTTAAGGTATTCTGAAATGGTACTAAGAACATGAGTTATTTCCCAAGCCTTTAAATGAAAATATTCCTGCTGAAAAGAGAGGTTTTACCCCAGGTGGCCCCTGGAAGGAGAGTTAATATTCCTGAGCAGGTTTAAGTGATTCGGTTTGTATGTTCACTGTCAAATATTCGTTGCTGTTCTATTTCCAGGAGAGCACTGTTGTATTTTCCATGACGAGGGGTGCCGGCTCTGTGTGACTGTTCTGGCCGCGGTTGGGGTCTAAGATGCTCTGTTGTTGTCGAGCCGCTGCCTGTCTGTGTGATTGTGTTCTGTTCTCCTTGTAGATGGAGGAGATTAAGTTTAAAGACAGAGCAGTCTACGTGCTGGAGAGAGAGTTAGGGGTTCAAGCCGGGCATGCTCAGAGACTGCAGCTCCAAAAGGAGGCTTTAGATGAACAACTTTCCCAGATCAAAGAGTCTGATCGGCATCTGAGCAGCCCCAAGCGGGAACTTCCTTATGCAAGTGGTGCAGGAGACGCTTCAGATCATTCGGGAAGCCCCGTAAGCACTTTCACGTGGTTTCACCTAAACAAACGAGCAGAGAGTGACAAAGCGGCACAAAGTGACAGAATCTTGATGAGTGCACCCTTGAGCAACAGCTTTCCCATAGCCCTGCCGGGGAAACCCGAGACACCCATTTCTCGCTCTCGTTTGCCAGCCAAGCCTTTAAGACTAAAAACCGAACCCTGCTATGGGAGAGCTTTTGCTCTTTTGTCGTTCTGTTTCCTGGTTTGTTTGCTTCTGTTAGCAGGGTGAAATTTTTCTGTTCTCTTTCTCTTTCTTTTCCTCACCGTACCATACTTCTGCCACCCGCCTTGATTTGACACGATTTTTGCCAACAAATGATGCAAATGCATTTCTAACCGAGTGATGTATGTGTGCTAGCTTTCGGAGCTGCGAGCAATGGGGTTTGTGAGCAGATGTACCGGGAAGGCGGCGGGTGCGTGGCAGAGCGGGGAGCTGCACCCCTCCCAACACCGCCACCGGCTGTTCTCTCCCATTTCTTTTCTACAATGCAATATCCAGAACATTAAATTTAGTCACCCTTCCGCAATGGCTTTTTTCAGTACGACGATGGCACCTTTCTGCTTTTGCCTTAGTTTGCTGATGTTAAAAACCCCTCCGTTAACTGACCTCATACATCTGGCATATGCAAATTTTCGTCATTGCTGATTCTCATCAAGATTTCTTTTGCAACAGCCTGAATTGTCTCAGTAGAAGTGTAAACACTTGTACGTGAGCAAACCAATCTATTTATCCTTTGTCCCAAGCCTCTCCTGCACCTGTTGAATGAGGAACCCTATAGACCTCCCCAAAGTGCCACCAGCCCTACGGGCACTAATTTGCTTCTTTCGATTTGTACTCAACTTCTGCCAAACATCTGAACAAGTCCTAGAGAAGGGGGAAAAGTCTGTCACATTTGTAAACAGATGTAACTTCTCTCCGATTCTGAACAAGAACACACCTACCTATATTTCTATCCATTTCTAATTTGATTTAAGTATTCTCACTCAAAGTGCTACCCCTTTGGCTTTACGAGTGACCCTTTAGACCCCACTAAGGGCCACAGCTCTGCAGAAGAAGAGCTTATGCAGTGGTCCAGTTGCATGGATTTCCCCCACTTGCACGTCAGTATTTTTAATACCATTTTCTTACAAAGAAAGTCCTCAGAGTGGGTGACGTGTCTGAAGCACTCAGTTCAACAGTGGCATGCATTGGAAACATTGCCTTAATTTTTGATATTTTCTTTTCTATTTCCAAGTTCACCATTAGTGACCTTGTATTTGCATATACATACCTCTGCATTTGCATACTTTGTTATGTTTTCACTCCTGACTTTCCGTTGGTCTCATCCTGCAGCTTTCAGTGGTCAGCTAGGTCACGTGGGTTACACTCTGCCGTGTCATGTTTTGAAATGTTTGGATTCGGGATAAGAAAAAGTTTGAGCTTTGAAAAATACTGACCTTGCGTGAACACTTATGAACAGTTATTTGCAGTTGATCTTTGTTTTAGGAACAGCAGTTGGATGAAAAGGATGCTCGGCGTTTCCAACTTAAAATTGCTGAGCTGAGTGCCATCATCAGGAAGCTGGAGGACCGGAACGCGCTGCTGTCGGAGGAGAGAAACGAGCTGGTGAGTGCAGCGGTGATGACGGATGTGAATGTGCTGCTGTGGCTGTGCCTTGCCCCCGAAATATGAAGGTGTTTTCTCCTGGGCTGCTTGGAAATCATAGAATCATGGAATGTTAGGGGTGGGAAGGGACCTCTGGAGATCATCGAGTCCAACCCCCCTGCCAAGCAGGACCAGAGAATCTAGGGCAGGTCACACAGGAACACATCCAGATGAGTTTTAAAAGTCTCCAGAGAAGGAGACTCCACAAGCTCTCTGGGGAGCCCGTTCCAGTGCTCTGTCACCCTCACAGTCAAGAAGTTCCTCCTCATGGTGAGGTGGAACTTCCTGTGCTCTAGCTTGCGTCCACTGCCCCTTGTCCTATCGCAGGGCACAAGTGAGAAGAGGTTGCCCCTTTCTTCTGGACACCCAGCCCTCATATATTGATACACATTCATTAGATCCCCTCTCAGTCTTGTCTTCACCAGACTAAACAGCCCCAGGTCTCTCAACCTTTCCTCATAAGTCATTATAAATCATTACAGGAGTAGCTGCCTCTTCCTTACACTCTGTATTTGGTGGGGTGCCACATTACGCTTGGTTTTGCCTATGTAATAATGAGTTTTTAAAATGGCATCATCTGGAATTATTTTTATTTATTTTTAAAAATGAACATATCCCCCAGATGGTACACTTGTTGCACTGACTGAATACTTCATGAAGGAGGAATGATCCGCTTCCCAATGGAAGATACCAAGAGACTTTTATAGAATCACAGACTGGTCTGGGTGGGAAGGGACCTTCAAAGCTCATCTGGTTCAACCCCCTGCAGGGAGCAGGGACATCTGCAACTAGAGCAGGTTGCTCCGAGCCCCAGCCAACCTCACCTGCAATGGTGCCAGGGATGGGGCAGCCACCACCTCTCTGGGCAGCCTGGGACAGGCTCTCATCACCCTCACTGTAAAACATTTCTTCCTTCTCCCTAGTGTAAATCTACTCTCTTTAGTTTTAAAACTAAGTCATCCTGTCACAACAGGCCCTGCTAAAAAGTCTGTCCCCAGCTTTCTGATAGGCCCCTTGAAGTCCTGAAAGGCCACCAGAAGGTTTCTGTGGAGGCTTCTCTTTTCCAGGCTGAACAAGCCCACCTGTCCCAGCCTGGCCTCCCAGCAGAGGGCTTCCAGCCCTCCCATCACTGCTGGGGCCTCCTGTGGCCCCGCTCCACCAGGTCCATGTCTCTGCTGTGCTGAGGACTCCAGAGCTGGACACAGTACTTGATCAATTCCGCTTTGCATTAGGATAAAATACTAATTAAAATAATAATTGAAGAAAATTATTATTATTGATAGAAAATAACCACTCATGTTCATTCTCTCTTAATCTTTCAGTTAAAACGTCTTAGAGAAGCTGAAAGTCAGTACAAGCCCATTTTGGACAAAAATAAACGTCTTAGTAGAAAGAATGAAGAACTGTCACATGCCTTACGCAGAATGGAAAATAAATTAAAATTTGTAACTCAAGAAAACATAGCAATGGTAAGTCTCTGTATGCTCCAGAGAGAACGTGTAATGAATGCTCATAGGGCTGATGGAGTCAGAGCCAGAAGGTCTCCTCTGAGTCTCCTTTTCTCCAGGCTCAACACCCCCAGGTCCCTCAGCTGCTCCTCACCACACTCCTGCTCTAGACCCTTCCCCAGCTTTGTTGCCCTTCTCTGGACACGCTCCAGCCACTCAATGTCCTTCTTAGAGTGAGCGGCCCAAAACTGACCCCAGGATTTGAGGTTCAACCTCCCCACTGCTGAGTCCAGGGGGATGATCCCTGCCCTCCTCCTGCTGGCCACACTAGTGCTGACACAAGCCAGGATGCTGGTGGCCTTCTTGCCCACCTGGCGATGTTCAGCAGAGGCACAGCAGGATAGCTGCCAGAACAGCCATTAGATTGGATGTATCACTAGCTGTAATGGAAGGGTTGTGTATTGTCCTTTGGCAAAGCCTTCTGATAATTTCCTCTTCTGCCTTGTGGGTTTCTCTTAGAGGCAAAGAACTGGAACAATAAGGAGACCGAGCTCTTTAAATGACCTTGACCACAGCCAGGAAGAAAGAGAAGTCGATTTCCTGAGACTACAAGTTATTGAACAGCAAAATATCATTGATGAACTCTCCAAGGTAAGACACAATTCTGCTCTCTCATGTGAGGTCAACCAAGGCCATAGTGGAAGAACAGGGAGCCAAAGCAAGGGGTGCTTGGGGTTGTGTGAGCTAACGGGCACAGCTTGTATCATGGGGACAGAGAGAGACTGGTAGAGCTTCTCTAGCTGTGACAGCGTCAGGGCTGCAGATGGCTGTGTGCAAGGGGGTGTTCTGCAATGTTGTGTTTGGGGCTTTGCTTCTTTCTTAACATGTTCTCAGCCTTTGCAAAGAGAAAATACTGAAATCAGAACACTCCTCAAGAAAATACCTTGGTCTGGCCACTTCCTGACGTTATTTCATTCTTTTTGGTTAGACCCTGGAAACTGCTGGCTATGTGAAGAGCGTTATGGTAAGAAGGACATTAACTTCATCCTCATCTTTGTGTGCTTTAAATTGCTGTTCGTGAAAAATATGCAGGGTGCAATAATATTTGTTATCACTTATATCTCCACTCAGGCAGCAACCCAACACCGGAGGTTTCTCGGTGTGGATGTTGTCAGGGTCCGTATCAGTTGTTCACCAGAGAAAAAGGTAGTGATAGTGGAGAGGAAAGCTCTGGTGAGAGAGGAAAGCTGTTTTTTTCACCACAAGGATGACCTCAGAGGCAGAAGTCAGTGTGGTCACCCTGTCCTGATAGCCAATAACATGTCCCCCACCTCTGGGACAGCACTACCATGCTGGAATTGCACATATATTTTAGAATCTGATTACCACTAGCTTTGTCTCACCCATACTGGCATGTTCTCAGACACTGCCCTTGCCCGACTCATCCCTGTGTTATTATTGGTAAAGATTTTGTGAAGTTAAGCCACTAATCTGTATTGATAAAATGTGTCCTGCTTTGTTCTCCACCACCACGTGTGCAGCAGCGTGTATGCTGCCAAGCAAAACAAGTATTTGATTTTCTTCTGTCACTGCTGCTGATGCTGGGATTTGCCATGGGGATGATGGTAGCGGCCTGTTATCAATGTTCCACAATGTCAGTGCATCCTGTTACCAAACGGTTAAAATGGAAGATTATCACAGAATCATAGGATGTTTGGGGTCGGAAGGGACCTTTCAAGCTCATCTGGTCCAACCCCCCTGCAGGGAGCAGGGACATCTGCAACTAGAGCAGGTTGCTCAGAGCCCCGGCCAACCTCACCTGCAATGGTGCCAGGGATGGGGCAGCCACCACCTCTCTGGCCAGCCTGGGACAGGCTCTCACCACCCTCAGCATCAAAAATCTCTTCCTTCTCTCTAGTCTAAATCTCCCTCTCATAGTTTAAAACCATCACCCTTTGTGATCACCTGTAGGTGTTTTCCCTTTAGAACTTTACTCTCTGCCATCCTGGACTTCACCTGTATTTGCAATCCAGAATACAGACCCTTTTTTGACCAAACAGGAAAGTCTGCTGGCAGTAATAAATGCTTGGACATTTTTTCAGAGGCAATGGGGACCTGCAGATCCCTAGAGAAGTCAGCAGAGACTCGAGGTGCTGAGTTCAGACAGCGTCTGAATTTTGTGTCGTTGGGCTGTTACACACGTGCTCAGCACTAACAGCCGGGGCACCTCACCCTTTTCAGAGTGATTTTCATAAACATGAGGAGCAGTTGCTACTCATATGTTGCAAACTTGGAAGATGCTGGAGTAAAACTAACGTCTGACTGATGAAAACACGGTTATTTCCTTTTGGGGCATTGACATTACTACTTCTTGATTGCCCCACGACTACTAGTACTGATGTAGGTAATGTAAACAACAGCTCTCTGAAAACAGCTGATGTGTGTGTCTGATTTTTTCAGGAACGTGACAAGCTATTAAGGTACAGGAAGCAAAGGAAAAAAATGACAAGAATACCTAAGGTAAAAAAAAAGCTTGTGTCATGACCTGTTGATGGGCACGCTGGCTTCCCAGGGTGCTGTGAGCACTGAGGGAACGTTCTTGAGGGTCTGCAAATAGGTCCTCATCTTAAACTTGACACGTGTAGTTCAAGGACGTTCACAGACTGTATGGGGAGGTTCAGAGAAGAGCTGGTAGGGACAGGGGACCTGTTTGTGTTGCGCATGACGCGTGTTTGCACACTCTGCACTCACCCCGAGCGCTCCCACAGGACTCAGTGGTGTGTAATTGTCTGAAGATGAGGCAGATTTTATGAATTAACACATCTCGAAATGAGCTCTTAATGGCACTGCCTGAAAACATATGGAGGTTGTAAATAATTCATTATGTAGTTTAGTAACATGCAAAAATTACTGGTTGCAGGAAGCAACGGTTAGAGCTCAGGGAAAAAGAAAACGTTAGTTAAGGGACACTTGCAGGATGTTAGTAGGAATATTAAGACTGTATTGACGTCATCAGGTGCAATGTCAGGGACCTCAGAGAGAACTGTGTTCTACATGTGAGGAATTAAGGTGGCACTGCAGCTGATGAATCTAAAATAACAAGTTGCAGTTGATGTGGGATAACTCCTTAACTCCTGTCATCCTGCAAACGGCCACCAGGCCTTTGAGAGAAAATTGTGTTTTGCCTCCTTCAGAAGTTATCCACTGCAAACTGAAACAAAAAGCCAAAATCTAGAAATGTTTCTGTGTACCAGCAATTAAAAATACTTTAGAACCGTGCTTGAAATGTCACCTCTGGCTTTCAAGCGTTTAACAGCAAATCTGTTTTTACCACCACCACCACCATCATTCTTTTAAACAGAAAGCAGCTTTGAGTGGAAAAATGGGTTTCTTCAAAGTGTAAAGCCATTGCTGTGGTGACGAGCTTCACATTTTCAAGTAGAACTTTTGTTTGCAAGTCTAGCTTTTCCTGCGAAAGTTGTGGCAGTGGCAGGAGGGATGTCGTGGTGATGACAATGGATTAACAAAGTCATTTTGGTGCCCAGCTCCCACCCCACGCTGTGCTGACCATGCAAAGGGCGACCTGCTTAGCTGGAGAAATCGGGAGGAAATACAGTAAAATGAGGCAAGGGCTTGGAGGCTGCACACTGTGACACCTCGTGACAAATACAGCCATTTAGTGATTCGAATCATCTCAGCCATTGCTGGAGCGCTGTCATGGGGTGAAAAACTCTCTGTGGACATACATGTAAAGAAAGGGACTAGTTTTTCAGAAGGCAATAGAGGTTATCACCAGTGTCCCGGGAGGGAGGTTCCTCTGGAGGTGGATGGGTTCAAATCCCACACAGGCCCAGGGTTTGGCCATGCCCCATGTCACCGCTGCCCCCGATGCTCGCTGACGCCTTGTCTCTGCCAGAAGCCGGTTGTGGAGACATTTTTTGGCTACGATGAAGAAGCTTCCTTGGAGTCGGATGGTTCCTCTATCTCATATCAAACCGACCGGACAGATCAAACCCCTTGCACTCCTGAAGATGACTTGGAAGAGGTATTCGTCAAAAATTTGTCTTATTTTGTTTTGAAACCTTGCTACTAATTTTTAATGAGATTGCTGCTCTGTTACATCATTTATTTGTCACCTCTGGCTAGAAAATTAAGAATTTGTGTTAAATTTAATAGTATGCATTTTGGTTATTATTTCTAGATCTCTAGCCTTCAGTAACCTTACAGCCTTTAGCTAGGCTGGAAATATATCCTAAAAATACTAGATTTATAATTAGTTTCTAAGTTAGAGGTCTGAAAAGACTGAGAAACTGGACAACCCCAAGAATACATGTCCACACTGAGATTTATTGCAGATTTGTGCCCGTGTAGTTTGGTTCAGGCCCTTTTATTTGTCATGTTGACCTGAGCACAGAGCGATGAGGTCTGTGTTTTGGAAGGAGCAGTAAGCCGTGACACGAAGCCCCAAAGCAAGGCTGTCTCCTCACCACTACCCTGAGCTGGGGGCTTTTCTGGAGGCTCTGAACGCAGAGCACATGAAGGCAGCTGGGAATACAAATAGAAGTGGTTGTTCCTGGTGTTTTGCAGGGCTTCCCCACAAAAGCCTTCCCGAGCATGTCAGATCACCGCACCACTGCATGACTCCGGGTCTAACAAGCATCTTGTAATAAACAAAAACTTGCTAATAATGACTTGCAGCCTTTTTATGGAATGCTGGCTGCAGTTCTTCACCTGCCGTTTCACCTCTTCCATGGCTTGTAATTAGATCTGTTCAAAGGGATCCTGAAGAATTCTGATCTCCACCATAAAAGATACACAACTGGTTCCCAGGCATGTGCTGTGTTGCAGGGAAGCTGGATGGATTTTTATATGTATGAGCCTATTTATTTCTCATTCCTGTATTGACATTTTCCCTCTCTTCAGACAGTCCCCAGTTTGTGCAGCCAGCAGTGTAATTTCATTCCATGTCGAGTGAAATATTCCGCTCTACCTGACATGAAAGCGTTCAGTGTTGGATATTGTGAGGAGAGCGAAGAAGATGAAGGGCTCTTTTCATGTTGATGTCACCATTTCTACAAGTATTAACTCTAGATTAGTGTTTTAATAATTGAGCGAGACTGTCAGGCTTGGCTTATCCTCCAGATTGGAAAGCTTTTGTTGTTTCAAGGAAGAGGTATTTTCACCTTTAAATGTGATCACTTTGCCTGGTACAACGATAAAGGGCAATTCAGACACTGATGTATATGGATGGCAAGTTTTAATCTTTCCAAGGAAGGGGGAATTATCCTCTGGTTTTTGGTTTTTTTATATTGCATTTTCTTGAAGTAACTCTGGAGGAGATGTTTAAGGGGCAAAAGAGAAAAAGCCTAAGGGCACACAACAAGATCCTTAGTACTCTCCTTCCCAAACTGCATTTTGAAAGTAATAATTACAGCACTTTGTAGAGAAAGCACACGTAACCCTCTCTTACAATAGTTTTTTACTTTCGTTACATAAACAAAAGCAACTGGTGCAACACATCTTTGTTTTCAACTCCAGGGCATGGCCAAGGAAGAGACAGAACTGCGGTTCCGGCAGCTGACGATGGAGTACCAGGCTCTGCAACGAGCATACGCCCTATTGCAAGAACAGGTCGGAGGAACATTGGATGCAGAACGAGAAGTTAAGGTCTAGATGGCTTATATTACATGAAAATAAAGGATTGTAATTGTACGGGGGTTTCCGATTGTACTTGCTCAGGTTGTTTTCAAGCTAAACTGGGGCCAGGCAGCCCCTCCAGCACGCTGCCAGCCAGGGGTGCGGGGCAGGGGACTCGGGCTGGGGCTGCTGCCAAGGTGGGCTCTGGGGTCTCCAACTCCAGCCAGCTTGTCCAGCATCCCCCATGAAGTGCTGGTTTGCTGGAGGAACCACCAGTACTAGTTTAGTCTTTCCACCTTTGATGGGTTTAATAGAAATTCAGAGAGACTTTTAATGAGAAATCCTTAAAATTAAGCTCTTTTTCTATAAAAATCTGGGGCAGATAGCCTTAAAAATATGATGCTTGGTATTCAATTCCTTCTGAGTTCTGTGAGATTACATGATTCCTCATAAAATGTTTAGAAGGCTTATAGCCGATATTCTTTTTCTTAATTAAATTGCAAAGTGTCCTATGCCGTTCTTCCTGCCTATCTCCTCACACAGCCCACGTGGCTTCAAACATCTGCCATGAAATGTTACATTTGTTATGAGTGTGTTGAACACTACAAGAAGTTGGCAGGACTTACCATGCACAGAATGCACGGGTGAATACAGCGAATGAAGGACCAATTCTGTTCTGAGATAACCGTTTTATGTTAAATAGGAGCAATGTAGCTGCAAAGTCCTTATTTGGTTCTACATCTGTTGTGTGAATGCATTCTCCAGGAACACTCACAGTAGTTCAAGGTGAGGATGAGGATGCTGGGAGGTACCCATACACCCAACCTGGTGCATCCAGGGGGGACACCTTCAGTGGGGACATCTCCAGCAGCTGCAACCCAGCACCACACTCCATCAAGCTGTGACTGTCCCCGCTGTGGGCAGTTCCCTGGCCCCAGTTAGGCATAAACCAAATTCCTCCTGCTGAAGTCCATCCCTACAACAGTATTTTGGCTTTCCTAGCTGTACAACTAGTCTGGTTTTCTTCTACTGAATAGTTCAAAGAATTAACTGCTCGTTTCACACGGTCTCCTCTGGTGAGTTCCTCACAGCCACCCAGTTTAGCAGCATCCCTCCTCTCCCAGCACCTCCCAGTCTGGCCATCGCAGGCACCTCAGCCTCTCCAAACGCCCAAGCTGCATTAAAGCTAATGTTCCCAGAAGCAGGCGCTCGGCTCTGCAGGGTTGAGGACTGCACATGTGAAGAACATTGTAACAAAACAAGATGCGCCCAACCTGAAAAGTGACATGATTTTATTTTTTCCATAGTGAGACAAAAAGAGAGAGAACGATGCAGGTAACGCAATCAGATGAGATTGGTTTCATTGTGGGTAACAGGACAGCAGACACATGGTTTGAGAAAAGAAAATGTTCTATAAAACAATGTTTAATGAATAAAACAGCTAATAATAATTACATTCATTCTCCAGAAAACACAGCTAGGCAGGCAATGTGTATTTAAATAAGCACGAAGCTACAAGTAGAGTAAAAAATTCCACACCGCACATTAAGACCGTAAGCCAGGGCAGCGAATGCCAACGCAGACTGCCAGTGTGTGACGTGGCATGCGTACGGTCTGTTCTGAGCTCTTAACTCGCCCAAAATTTAAAAGAAACCCGTGTGCCCAGAACTGCGGCATAATAATCTTCATTCGTTTTCACAGAGAAGTGAATCCTTGTGTTAGTTTGGCTTTTGCTGTAGGATGGGGAAGGCTGCTCGCTGCCGACTCTCAGAGCCAGCTCGAAGCAGCCGTTTATATGTTGCTTAAGTCTTGAAATTATTATCCTCTTTCAGACTTCATTTTATGATTAGTGACTACTGCTGCGTGCTTAGCTGCAAATTTATTCTGCCAAGGAACTTAAAAAAAAATTGTTGAACATATTCAATGTTTTGAGTATTTTATGTACCTGTGTTAGCTTTTGTCATTTAAAGAAAGTTTGATTTATTTTTTTTTTCTTTTTTTTTTTCTCTCATATCCCACAGACACGTGAGCAGCTCCAGGCAGAAATACACCGGTCGCAGGCTCAGATAGAAGACCTGGAGAAGGCTCTGGCTGAGCAGGGGCAGGTAATGCGGGCAGCCAAGCACCAAAAAAGCGCAAAGCACAACAGAAAATAACATAAAAGTAATACTACATTATTTGATCATTACCCTCTTCTTATTGTTAACCCTACTGAAAAATAATGTTCTGGGGTTTGTGGTTTTTGTAGATTCATCAGACTATGACATTCGTTTCAAAACAAGGCTTATTTTCCCCACTGTTTAGAAATATGTAATTTGTACTCAGTGGAATAAAAATTTAGTGACAGATACATAGTAGAAATACCCCTTTTAATGCAAACCAGTTGTTTTTATCTGAAAGAATTTTTTAATCATTGGAGTGTTTCTATTCTATTCTCATACTACAGCCTTTGTTCAAATAAGCTGGAAAAGTTTAGCTTAGGACATCATTTTAGGAAATAATGGAATTACAGTTTCAGATGCAATGTTGGTCCATAACTCTTCTCTACGTGTGTGATTTAATGAAATGCTTGCTGCTGTGTTTGCGCTAAACTTGACCAACTTCACCCACAATACCGGTTGTTTCTTTTTCAAGGACATGAAGTGGATTGAAGAGAAGCAAGCATTGTACAGAAGAAATCAAGAACTGGTAGAAAAGGTGTTCAATGTTCCTATTTGTTTTATTCAAATAATATTTGTGGCCTAAGGAATGCCGAAGGTGCAATATTTTGGTCTGTATCACACAGATCCACTGGAAATAATTAATGTATAAGATCTTTATAAGCCTGCCCAGAAAACCTGTCCTGGTGCGAGGCCGTGTGAGGACAGAGGCTCTTGGGAAGAGCCCCACGACCTCTGGAGCTGGTGCCACATGTCCCTGTTCCTGCTGCCCCAGGGGTGGGCTGGGACCCCCAGTGCTCACACTGACCCCGGCATTCCCCCAGCACGGTCAACACGTGCTGGGTCTCGAGTGGCGCCACAAACAGCACTAACAGCGCGTTGCTTTGCTTTGCAGATAAAACAAATGGAAGCCGAGGAAGCTCGCTTAAAACATGATGTCCAGGACGCAAAGGACCAAAACGAGCTCCTGGAGTTCAGGATCCTGGAGCTTGAAGTGAGCACGTGTTGCTGCTACGGTCCTGCCTGCCTGCCCTGGGCCGTGCGAGCCACGGCCGTGGGCATCACAGGGTTGGGAACTCACCTGCTTTAATGTAAAGAGCTAGGAGGCATTGAACAGGACCAAAGGGTTTGGTGCAAAGTGTTAATAAAGGAGACAAGAACCCCAAGCACCCAGGGATCAATATTCTTGATAGGTTGTTCAGTCTTTAAGATCCAGAGGATTGGCTCGTGATGTAGATACAGGTTTTACTGCACACCATCTGTTCTGAGAGGGCAAGAGACAAAACCAGAGCAGATCATACACAGGAAAGAAAAAGAAAGAGGAACATTATTTTGTTTCCGAAAATCATCGGTGTGTCTCACCTCTCGCTAAGCCTGCAGAGAAGGAGCCACGTGGCCTAGACCACTGTAGTTACCACTGTGTTTATACACCAGTACCTGGGTGAACAGAACCTATAAGCTCTTGGAAACAGTTTCTAAAATCTCCAAAGAGACGTTAACAAAGCAGCCACTGACAACAACAATGTAAATGTTATCTGTGGTATACTACGTACCAGTGCATAGTTTTATTCAAACAGTCAAAATAACAGGGGAGCGGTCATGACCAGTGCCCAGTGGAGAAGCATAGTGGGAAAATATTGGTGCTGTTAATATGAGGCCTACAAGAAAGCTGGGGAGGGACCTTTTACAAGGGCTTATGCTGACAGGATGAGGGGTGATGGGTTCAAGATGGAAAAGGGGAGATTTAGATTAGAAATTAGGAAGAAGTTCTTCACTATGAGGGTGGGGAGACACTGGCCCAGGTTGCCCAGGGAACTTGTGGATGCTCCATCCCTGGAGGTGTTCAAGACCAGGCTGGATGGGACCTTGAGCAACCTGGTCTAGTGGGAGGTGTCCCTGCCATGGCAGGGGGGTTGGAATGAGATGATCACCTTCCAACCCAAACTATGCTATGGGTCTGTGACTCTATGTCTGCCTACCCCGCTTTGCAGTGAGGGGAAGACCATCCCAAAAGCACATGGCCTGGCCCGAGAAACAGCTCTTGTTCCTGTCTTATTGTCAGTAGCCAGAGGGTGCAGGAGGAACCAAACCTTCCAATGAACCTGCTCTGTGCTAGCATCACTTTGCAATGTGTCCAGTTAGAGCGAGCCTTTTCCAAAGCATGCTTATCAAGAGCTTGGTGAAGCTCCCATCTGGGCCATACCGCAGTGGGTAACCAACAATTGCTGACATTTCAGGAGAGAGAAAGACGGTCGCCTGCCATCAACTTCCACCACGGTCCTTTTACAGAGGGGAAAAGCCCTCTCCAAGTCTACTGCGAGGCAGAAGGTGTAACAGTAAGGGATTCTCGTTTCATACTTTCCTTTCCCTACGTAAAATCAGACACTCTGTTCTGACTCCTGGTTTTCCGTTTCTCTCTTGTTAGGACATAGTAGTAGCAGAGCTGATGAAAAAATTGGACATTTTAGGGGATAACGCCGTAAGTGTATGTTCCTTTAATAAATCGTGCATGCTTTGGTAAATATTTGTCCTCACATGAAGTGAGCAGAGCTGTGTTGGTGTTGGTGTGGTGCTGCACAGCCTGGCCTCCCTGCCCCCACAGCACCGGGCTAGAGCTAAGTGCTCCCTGGCTTCGTACGGCTTTGCTCGTGGCCTTCTGATGCGTGCCGCCCAGGATGTTCGTGTCACAATATTGCTTTTCATTTTTTTCAACGATTTGGAATGTATTTTGAAGCTTTGGTGTTTGTTTTTTCCCGGCCACTGTTCAAACATGGTTTCTTTATTTGCTTGCTCTGCATTCGCTTTGCTTTTGCCTTAGAGCAGCCCTGTTTGGATTTTGATAACCCACAGAGCTTTGATAGTAACCAGGATATTAAACAGAAAGTTACAGCAGCAGCATGAAAAGCAGAAGCAAATAATAAGAAATCTGAAAGCATTTCTCCATTAGCAAACAGAAGTAAATAATTACACATATAGCAATGTATGGAGAAGATAGAGATGCCCTTGTCCATTTTTTCCTGTGCTCTTGTCTATCAACAGAGCCACAGTCCCCTGTGGCTGTGAAGGGCAGAGAAGGGCAGATCTTAAAATCTTCTGTGTGCCAAGCATAAAAAAAAATCATACTTATAAGTTCCTTCACCAATGGGGGTAGACTGACCCTGCTAATATAACCATTAATGCATTAATCCTTGCAGTAATGCTGTCTTCAGTGGAATTATCACTGTCAGGTTAGTCCCATGTAGCGTGGTTTGGAACAACATCCTGAACAGGCAACTTGGAGACAAACAGGAACAGCAAAAGCAATAGCTTTTCTCACCTTTTCTGTTCCCTTTTGTTTCCTCTTTATTTACATTGATGGTCTCTAGTCTATAATATTATTTCCTCCCGATTTATTTTTTCCCTATTACAGATAACTAACTTCCAGATGTGACACAAGGGGAACTTCCCAGTTCTCAACTCAGATTGCTTTAAGCTAACTACACACAGTCGTATCACTTGTTTTTTTTCTTGTTTTCCCGTGTTTCACATCACAGACTCTGCCACCGACGGCAGCACTGCCTCATGGCTGCACGTTGTCACCTCTGGCTGTCAGGGAGTCCAGGAACGCGAACCCGTGTTCCACCTGTGTGCAAGTGACTTCATCCTTTTCCATGTATTTTCTCACCTGTGTTTCTGTAAAGCCCCCCTGGAAGGTTCTGGCTGCTTCCTGCTGAACCATCATGAGTTAAATATTGCTCTGAGTAAAGCAAACCCTTGAGAGAGTACTCAAGGAGTAGAGCAGAAGCAAAGGTCAGAGGGATGCAACACAGCCCTTGCAGCCTGTGAGATCTCTGGGGACAGGCACAGAGAAGGGGGCTGAGGAGCACAGATGCCCTCCTCTTCCTTCTTTGGGAGACCTCACTCTCGACAACTTCCTGAAAGGAGGTTGGAGCCAGGTGGGGTTGGGCTCTTCTCCCAAGGAACAAGAGACGGGACAAGAGGAAACAGCCTCAAGTTGCACCAGGGGAGGTTTAGGTTGGACATGAAGAACAATTTCTTCCCCAAAATGATTGTGAAGGGCTGTGCCAGGCTGGGCAGGGCAGTGGTGGAGTCCCCACCCCAGGAGGGGTTTCCAAGCCGTGGAGATGTGGTGCTGAGGGACATGGGTTAGTGGTGCCCTGGCAGTGCTGGGTTAATGGTTGGACTTGATGATCTTCAAGGTCTTTTCCAACCAAACATTTCCATTATTCCCCACAGACAGGGGAGTCAGGGCAGGGCAGAGCTCACAAAACAAGAAAGAACATGCTTGTGGGGATGGATTAATTTTTAATGTAACATAACTCATTTAAACAAAAAAAATTACTTCCATTTATGGAAGAGACAACTTTCAGGGGTCCTCAGGAGAATTCTCCCCCCATGCCTCCCAGATGGCACCTTCACTGTCCCAGCTTTGTGCATTGCATTGAAGTTGACCGTGGTCACCCTTCATACCAGCTCCTAGCTACCCTGTGGGAACGAGAGCTGGTGGCTCTGGGTTTGAACAGATGCAGGTCCAAAACTAGAAGGATTCACTTCTCTTACTAGAGATGTGGTCACAGTAAGACCGAGGTCTGGGAAGAAATGCAAAACATAGTTTCAGTACTTCAGCTTTGCTAAAAAACATCAAAGCATGGACTGAAGAGCTAACATCTTAACAAATGCTTTCCAAAATCATCACTTGGCCGTGCAAAATGAGGGCTGTGAATCAACCAGCTGCACATCTAATGAACTTAAGGACCTAAGACTGCATCTCATTTCTCAATGGCACATCGTGCTGAGCTTGATCTTGTCTTGTGTAACCGTGTGATTATTCCCTGCTGGGGAAAAACAGATATGGTGTCACCTGTTTTCTTTTGTAAATGTGAAAATTTTAGAGGAATTAACTATATTGCATAGAAGAATATATTGACAAGAATTCAGCGTGGATAGTTATCGTTGTTTTTACAACAACAGTGCATTACAATACTGATTTTCTTTGCCTTAGTGTGTTCCTCAAACGTATTCAATTTCATGTTTATTTAATACAGCAGTGGCCCAAGTAGTGGATTAATAGCAAGAAACTGTGATTTGTTGTAATTATACTCTGCTTTTGGTGCAGAACCTGACCAACGAAGAGCAAGTAGTTGTCATACAAGCGAGGACGGTTCTCACGTTGGCTGAAAAGGTAACAACAACCACGTCACCCAGCAGTAAACGCGTGTTATAAAAGCTCTCAGAAGAGCTCACTGGACGTTGGTGTAAATGATAACATCATCTGAAAGTGCCACAGTTCTTTGTGTGGAATTACGCTTAGGCTAGCGCTGGTCAATATAAAGGTACGATTCGGGCAACCCAGACAGACATCGCTTACTTGAAAACGTTACTCTGCTAGAAAAGTGTTAGAAGGGAAACGGCTAGGCTTTGAAGGAGTGGGGTTTTTTATCACTAATAGATATATGAAAGAAAAAAAAGTAATTATATAGTTAAATTTTCCTCCTTACTTAGCAAATTTAACTAAGTCCTTGTAGTGCGTGCTGACAGCCGTAACGCCGGGGTGCAGGCCGAAGGCGCGGGCGAGCTGCCTCTGCTCAGGGGCTAAAGCGCCTGCTCTCTGTTCTGTGCACAGTGGCTCCAGCAGATCGAAGTGACGGAGTCTGCGCTGCAGCAGAAGATGCTGGACCTCGAGAATGAGAAGGTACCAAGGGACGAGGGTGATGAACTGTCGGGAAGAGCCGTCAGTCAGGGCTGCAGCTGCCGCACTGACCGCCCCTTCCTTGTCCCCCCAGGAGCTGTTCAGCAAGCAGAAGGGCTACCTGGATGAGGAGCTCGACTTCAGGAAGCAGTCCTTGGACAAAGCTCACAAGGTGAGGAGAAGCAAGCTGGACTGAATTATGACATCTTGAGTAATATCTGTAGTCTTGTTCTCTATAGAAAAACTCTTTGCTCTTGACAGTGCTGCTCCTGGAGTGGTTCGAGGACTAAACAGGCTGAATTTTAAACAAATCCTCTATACCCTGAGCTAACACCAAGTTCCTTATGGTCAGAGGTCCTTCTGTTGGCATGGTCCATGGTCCGTGTTGCAGAGCTAGGCCCTAAGTATTGATTTATTAAACACAAATTGTAATTCAGCAGAGGTTTTGATAAATGACTGGTAAGAAAATGATGTTTTCAGTAATTTCTTTTTTCCTTCTTAAATAGAGATTTTTTGACCTAGATCTTAGATTCCTTAGCTGTTAGACTGCAGCTTCTGTAACCAAAATAGCTGGAGGTATTACGTGATTCTGTAAACCTGAAGCAGAACTGCTTTTAGGTCAGGTTCATCATCAGCTGATCCTAACCCATTTCCACCATCCCTTTCCCCATCAGCTGTCCTGTTTCCTTCAGTTAGAGAAAAGTTCAATATATACTCAAGAAAGACAGAAATGCAGAAATTTTCCTATCAATTTATCTTATTCTCCCAGTTCCATTTAAATCTCGAGCACAGTTACACTTTCTGAGAAGCCATGAGTATTTACGCCCCTTTTTCTGGGTATCTGTTCTGTCCTTGTATCTCAAACCGTTTGGGGGAGCTTTTACTCAATACACTTTCTGTTCCTGTAAGGAGGATTTTTAAGGCTGATTTTGCCAAGTGCTGAGCTATACCTGGAGCCAATGTCTATGCACAGCAGAAACCCTGGGACGTGCACAAGCCCCACTTCCCTGCAGTCTCAGCCCAAATTATCTCCCGCAGCCTTGAGCTATTCTGAGAAGCAGTTTGGTGCAGCCAAAGGCTGAGCCTGTAGGATTCATCTTCAAAGATAATTCCTGAGAACGGTGATCCCCTGTTTCCTGGGTGAGTTCTGAAGCAGATCCATCAATATGCAGAACCTTGCAACAGCAGCAGACAGGGGAAGTTGTATGGCATCGTTTGAAAGCCCTGGTAGCGGCATGGTGGCTGCAGGAGAGCTCAGACCGGAGCTGTGGTGATCAGCGATGGTTTGCGGTGGCTCAGAGCCAGCCACTCGCTCTCTGTCCGTGCTCGGTCAGTTCCAGAGTCCCAGATTTACTGCAGGATCCAGGAACAGCTCACTGCTCTTTGACTCTGCTGCTTGTGGAGAGGGAAGGAGCATCACAAACTGCGTTGCAGCCTGTGCAGAAGTATCCGAGAGTTGTTTGCCTTTTCCTGTACTCTTTGAAGGCATCACGCGAGTGTCCCCAGCCAAAGCGACGGGCTTTACTCCTGGGCACAAACCAGACTAAAAGCAGCAAGAAAGCCTCGTTCTGCCCTGAAATTCAAGTGGCAAAAGCTCTTTTGATGTGCACGATTCGTTTCACTTCCATGTTTCCTTTGTGCCCCTTGAGATGAGGAGCTGCTAATCTTCCCCTCTAACTGCAGCCAACAAGATTAGCAGCTGGAACCACTAAGCTTTTTGCACGGTTTTCACTCCCTTTGGACGCTGGTGGCGGATTTTGCTCCAAGAAGCACTTGGCTTGCACAGAGACTCCCAACACTGCTGCTGTTCTGGAGACCATGGGTTTCCCCAAGCTCTCCTTTCTTCACAAGCCAGTGTAATCAGAGAGGGATGGTGGTTGTATTTTTGCTGTTGAGAGGGATGTTGAAAGGTTTAGGGTCCAAAGAAGTCCATGTTTCAAATAACAGCATTTTGTTGAGATCGTTACGGTTTGCAAGGACATTGGTGTTATTTTTGAAAGGGAAAGCACAATCTTCTTCTGAGCTCTGGCCTGACCTTCCCTGCAGAGACACCATGGTTGCTGTCTTTTGGTTATCATCAGTATTGGTAACTCCTGCCACGATGTTATTATTCTTGTAAATGCTTGTACTCTTCTGTCCTGACTCTGATAAACCATAGCAAGAAAACATCACCAGCAACCTCAGGTGAAAAAACTTGTCAAATTGAGCTGAAATATCACAATGCACATCCGTGGCTCTTTCAAACAGCCCATCTAGAGGTTCAAGCTGCACTATTGCAGCCATGTTCTCCTGAAGTTATGGAGAGCTCTGCAAGGTTCAAACCACGCTTTGTAGTCATGTTCTTCTGAGGCCACGGAGAGCTCTGCAAGATGCCACCAGCTTTGGAGAGGGCATGCCAAGGTACCGCCAATTGCTGCTTTGTCTCTTGCTCTGTATCAAAATCGCAGAAAAACATTTCAGCTTGCATGAAGGAATAGCGTTTATCTTGGACTTTGAAGCAGAAGACATTGTCTGCCAAGGTTACCTGCCCCAGGAGGGTACCAGGCTCAGTGACCCTGGGGGAACGCTGTCAGTCCATTTCCTACACACCTCTGTATCTCAATAAATCTGGAGGGTACACACATCAGTGTGTGAGAGACATTTTCCGATGCAGCGAAGTAAAGGCTCTGCAGCCTGAGACCCACGGGAACAGAGCCCAGCTACCAGACATGTTTTTCTCAAGCATAAACCTCTTGGAGCTGGCAGCTCTGCCAGAGGAAGTGCTGGAAGCGCTGCAGCACGAGGCGCGTTCAGCTAGTTGGTACCAAATGCTGTGAGCACGCAGCAGGGAGTCATTCCTTTCTGGCAGGAGGAGGAACTGGTGCTGGATCCACTGCTACTGCCAATAGCTGGGAGAGGTGAACTGGGAGACCGAACACCGGTTTAAAACATATCTGTGACCCACTGAATGAGTCTTCTATGAACCTCTTTTTCTTTTTTCCTTTTCCCCTTTTCCCTCTTCCTTCTCTTTTTTAATTTTTTTTTGCCTTTTCCCCCCACAGCCATCTCCCCATCTCCAGAAAGGAGATGCTGACCCCCATATACTTTTTGAAAGGCAGATTAGGCTGAGCAAGGGGCTGTCCCGGTTCCACATGCTTCCCACGGTGCTGAAGCAGCCTGAAGCGTCCCCCCTCTGAGCTGGGTTTTCTGCAGTGCCCTGAGCGGAGGCTCTGCACACAACCCCTCTGCCGATCCCATTGCCTCACGGGGGTAGGATTTTCAGTTCCTCACAAAACCCTCATCTGACCAGAGACAAGGTCAAGCTGACAGCCTTATATTGTTTTTGATTAGCAAATTCTGGAATTAGAAGCCATGCTCTATGATGCCCTGCAGCAAGAAGCTGGAGCCAAAATTTCCGAACTTCTTTCAGAAGAGGAGAAAGAGAAACTGAAGAGCGCGGTAGAGCAATGGAAGCGGCAGGTCATGAGCGAGCTCCGGGAGAGGGACGCCCAAATCCTGCGAGAAAGGATGGAGCTCATTCAGCACGCACAGCAGGTAGGCGCTGGTGCACGGGCATGGCGAGATTCAGGGTGGGACAGTCCCGCAGAGAGAAACATAATGAACCCGTCAGCACCAGCTTCACCTCATAGAGCTTGACCAGAAAAGGCCAGTCCTGGGGCCAGATTGTGGTTTACCTTGGAAAATCCCTGCAAACAGGGTGGCTTGGTTTTCATGAGTTTGTCGCGCACAGCGACATTCAAGGAGGACGCATCTACAGCTTAAAACCCAATTAATTTTTTTCTTTAGAAGCACAGCACATACAGTTTATATCTCCAAAAATAATGCATCTTCTGGGTACATCTGTATTTGATTGGTTAATAAATATTTTTTTATTTGACATCTGACAGAGAATTAAAGAGCTAGAAGAAAGAATTGAAGGCCAAAAAAGACAAATAAAAGAGTTAGAGGAAAAGGTAAGGTCATGCAGATGAAACAGTTCTTGTACGTGCACATGACCATCTACTCATTTCACCTTGGCTAAGACAAGAAGCTTGTAAGAAGTCTGTGTTGGTTAGCGCAGTGAGCTGACGTGAGCACTGCAGGGAGTCGTTCGGCATTTGCCTTAGTGCCTCTGAGAAGGAGAAGTTACCAGCTGAAACTGAGCCTTTCCTCCCGTTATCCTTATGCACAGTCCGAAACGCAGGACTTGGCAGGGACGTGGGGGCCACCTGCCCTGGGAAGGGAGTGATGGCAAGCGGCTGGGCAGCCGAGGGATGAGGTTCATATGTGCTCTGGGGAAGGAGCTGGGATCTTGTCTCCCTCCCTTCCATCTCCAGCACATGTGCTGCACTGAGAGGCCTTCCCAGAGGAGGAGGAGGAGGAGGTCCTTTCTCCTCTCCTCACCTGTAGCAGGCACTGTCACCATTGTTAATGTCACTGAGCTTTCTCCAGTCAAGGCATAACCGTTGAATTTTACCCTAAAATCACCCTCATCTAAAAACATCTATTCCTAACGAAATTTCCATGGGAGAACTTGTTCAGGGAGAGCGGGGACTGAGCTGGACTTTTACCTGAAACTAAACCCAAACCTTAGCACTGTTGGGTTTGGGGTTTTTTGGAGGTCTCAGAAGTATTCAGCTGATTTTTTTCCTCCTCGTTTTTCCTGAGCGCTTGGCTGTGGCTGAGCTGGCTCTGCTGGGGCAGGAGATGGCTCTCATGGGTCTGAGGGACACGGAGGCTCTGGCTGAGCTGAGCCGAGCCCCGAGCCCTCAGAGCTCACTTCACACCTCATATTTCTTCTCAACTGAGAGTTTTGTTGCATTCTGTCTGTAACCACAGCTTGTTTCTCAGCTAAACACACTGTAAACTCTTATTCTCTTTCTTCTCTTCCATTTTCTCCTCTCTTCCCTCCCCTTTTCAGTTTTTATTTTTGTTTTTATTTTTCTCTTTAGCTTTCATTCTTTGGTCATAGCCCTTCAGGCCACACGCAGAAGGTAAGCACTCAGATCCCTTCTGGTCCCCCCTCTTCTTCTTGCAAAGCATAGAACCTTCCCTTTGCTACTTGTGCTGCTTCGGCAGTGCTGGGGGGGCCTCCTGGGTGTCACAGATAGCCCTCAAATGGAAATCATTAAAGCCTTTAAAAAATGTGAAACCTGGGCACGTGCAGGTTGAAAACTTGTCAAACAGAACTGGACAAAGAAGTCTCCCATGTAAACAGGAGATAAACTGCCCATCTGTGCTTCCAGAGCTGGCGGGAATCACCACACCGTGGATGGCACTGAGGGGAACGTGCCCTGTTAGTCATCAGCGTTGATGGAGTGTAATACAAACCCTTTTTTTATCAGTGGTACTGTTCAAACAGACAATTATAAATATAACCCTCACAGAAATTTTGTGCATGGCATTTTTGCCCAGATATGCTTGTCTTTGACACATGTTTTCATATCTTTTCTTGTTTTAGCGTTCTGAGGAAGTTACAATTGCTTCTACTGTCATTAACGGGAAGACAACACTGATTACCAAGACAGAAAAAGAAACGTTGCCACTTCAGAACCCCCAAATCTCTTTCATATTTTGCTACTGGCGACGGAAGGTGCGATCTTTGTGACCCTTTCAGACTGAAGCTGAACTAGGGTACGTGGAAATTGCTGCACTGGTGACGTCTGCACCGCTGAAACCTCTGGCTGAGCATTTTGAGAAGCTAGCACTAAGCGGACAAAGAAGAAAGCCAAAAACCCCCTCCCTCTCCTACAGCCACAGGCTCCTTCCCGGAGCCCTGGCTCTGCTGCTCGGAACAGCTCCTGGCTCTGCGTGAGGAGCGATCTACTAATTCAGATAAACTGAATATATCCTGGTTCCCTGCTAAGCAGGCAGCAAATTGCTTCTCTGTAGAAGTGACCGTGTCCTGTTTTATATGTCACGCATTTATATTTGTTATTCATCGTTATTTAAAAATCTGTCTTGAAAGAAGATTTTAGGAAGAGTTCCAGAGGGGTAACTCATGGAAAGATAAGTGTGAACGAAAATGCAGTGTTTTGTTCCACAGTATTCCTTCGTAACACAGGGTATGTCTGATGGTTTGCTGAACATCCCACAAGCCCAGTTCCAGGGAAAAATATGGTGTTCCTGTGTTCAGGAAATCAAGTTTTAGGCTTTTTTGGAGTCTTTGGTGGGCCACGGCCTGCAGCACCATGAGAAAAATGGCACAATAATTTATATTATTTGTTGTCCCACAACGATGACAAAAGGCTTAATGCTGTCCCTGCAAAAAGTTTGACCTGGAAAAGAGTGAACACAAAACACATTATCCCTGATCCACACGCTCTGGGCTGGGGGAGGTGGCGAGAGGGAACAGAAGATTGCATCTCCTTGCACAAGCACCAGAGCCCGAGCCCAGGAGGCTGGCGCAGGAGCTGGGAAGAAACATGGATCCTCTAAAAAAACAGGTGAAGGAGGGAAAACCCAGAAGAAATCCCACCGTATGGGACCTTCATCCGAGCGCACAGACCTGGGGCTGTCGGGGAAGGCCAAGAACAAGCTCCCACCCACAGCTCTCTGCAGCTGCAGTGCCACCAAGGTCCCAAGGTGCAGGACGAGGTGGAAGAACTGCCCAACCCTTGGAAGCACGAGGCAGGAAGCAAAGCCAGAGCTCCTGACAGGTAAGATGGGCTGATCCACTGGCAACCCATTTATTATAGGATTATTATATGTATACTGTGTCATTTTACGTGGCTGTTAGTCTCTTTTGCTCAGGTTAATATGTTTCTGACAACAACACAGAGAAACTTTTGGAGTTATAAAGTCTTTATGTATATGTTATTTATTTAATTATGGTTTTCTTTAGTAATTTAGGTACTGAAATTCAGTAGGATATAATCCCAAATGATAACTTTATGCTTTTAGGTCAGTGGCCACTCTTAAAAAATCACCTGGAAGGCAAGGAAATACACTGTCAAATTTGCATGGGCAGCAAACAGTCATGGTACTTTTAAGAAATACATGTTTTAAATGGATGAAACCATTTTTTGTTTTGGATTGAAAATTGGGCTGTCCCAGTGCTGGTTAACTGGTCTGTAACTGGTTACACCTCTCACAGCTAATACTGCTCACAGGACTTGCCTCTGATTTAAAGAAGGAATTGTCTCTCTGCACTTCATCCCATCAGTTTTCTTTTTCTTCTTAGTTTTCTTTTTTTTTTTATTTTCCCCTCAAATACTTTCTCTAAGCAAAATATCTCTCATATTGGAGTATGAACATCTCTCGGGCCTTAAGGTGTGTGACTGCTGATGGTTGATGTGCTGCTCTAGACGAGATCACTGCTTTTAAAAGAGATCAGATGCAGGGTGTTGCCACAGAGAGATGCACACAGGAGGCTTAGACATCTCGGCTTTACATGGTGCTCGCTGAAGTAGTAATCTGTGCCGTGGGTTAGATGCAGATGCTCTTCCTCAAGGCGTGCAGTTGTACATCTCAGCCCTGTTAGTTCTTAGAGAGGGGTCGAATCCTTTGTGCCTGTCGGTGTCATGGCTGTACCGAAGGGGCTGGTGTCTCCTGGGCAGTGAGATCAATGAGATCTGTGCACTTAGTAAACCAAAAGTGAACCTTAATGTAGTCAAAGGAGGGTACCAAGACACAACCTGCAGCTTGGTGAGGGCATTCGGCAGCTCTGCTCAGGGCACAGCTCACCTGCATGGCCATGCTTCACCCAAGTCATGGTGTGAGGCTCCCCAGGAGTGCTGGAAGGAGGGTGGTTAAGCTCCGGGTCTCAGACTGCTCCATCTTCCACGTGGAGGCATTTCAGATACTCACTAAAGCACAAATTAAATGCTCACACAAGGGGTTGGCAAACCTATGGGATCTGAATTCATAGACTCACAGAGTGGTTTGGTTTGGAAGGGACCTTCAAAGCCCATCGGGTCCAACCACCCTGCAGGGAGCAGGGACATCTGCAACTAGAGCAGGTTGCTCAGAGCCCCGGCCAACCTCACCTGCANGACAGGCCCCTTGAAGTCCTGAAAGTCCCCAAGAAGGTCTCTGTGGAGGCTTCTCTTCTCCAGGCTGCACAAGCCCACCTCTCCCAGCCTGGCCTCCCAGCAGAGGGCTTCCAGCCCTCCCATCATTGCTGGGGCCTCCTCTGGCCCCGCTCCACCAGGTCCATGTCTCTGCTGTGCTGAGGACTCCAGAGCTGCCCCAGCACTGCAGGGGGGTCTCCCCAGAGCGGAGCAGAGGGGCAGAATTACAGCTTAACTTCTCAGCATGATTTTAATAACATTTGGACATAAATCTGCGTGTGTACAAATACCCAGACGTGGGTCAGCGCAGGGAACGTTGCAGTTTCAGGTCTTTTATACAGTCCTATTTATGCACAAATGTTTGTATTAATTAGGTACTGAGTTTAAATGTCACCACAGGATCAAGGGCTCCTGAGGGGCTGAAGCCCAGGGCTGGGTAACGGGAGGAGGGTCTGGGCATGGAGAGAACCCACCAACGGGGTCAGCCACTGGAGGGGGCTGCAAGCCAAGGGAACCGGGGATGGTGGAACTGCTGCCTCATGGGCTGTCCTGTGCTTTAAGCCTCTTTTGCAAGCTGGTTTATTTTAGTTCTTTTTTTTTACTGTGTGTTTAAGTCGTGTTTTGGAGATGGGAGGCTCCCAGGGAGAGGTAGCACGTGGATATTTCCAAATAAATAAGTTTGCAGTTAAACTAAGATAATTTTTTCTTGATATTAGCTTTTACCTTTACAGAAGGGTCCTGAGTATCCAAAATTTCAAATTTTTCCTCATTAGCTTAGTTTAATTACAAAAAAACCATCAAATAGAGTTATAAGAAATGTTATTTGTTCATTCAAAAGAAATAACATCTGAAAGCTGCTGAAGCCCAGGTTTGCATACAGAAAACCGGTACTTCGTGCTTGAGCTCGGACTTTAGGAATTCATCAGCACGTGTCTAAGCACATATTTGGTCAAATCCTAAACGAACGCCGGAAGTTACATCCCAGCATTAGACTCACATTTCATAGATCTGTGCAAAAGGCTTTCTGGTTTCAGATGCAAACCCCTGAGACCCTGCATATCATTGGAAGGAGACCTGTCCCTGGGGCTGGAATTGCTCAGGACATGATGCTACTGGGTTTCAGAAGATATTTTTCCCTGTTCCCTATTTTTCTGCTGTCTACAAGCTTCCTGTCCTGCTCCTCTCAAAGTGTGTACACCCATCCAGCCTGTGGTCTCATCCCATCCATCACCCCCTGGTCTGTGGCCCCATCATTCCCTCAATCTCTTGAGGGAACCTCGCATGGTCCCAAAGGATCCTGAAGCCGCTGGTGCGGTGGGACCACATCACAGGAGGTCAATGCGGATGTGTCCTACTTCCCCAACCTGGCCAGGAGCCCTGCTCCTGAAAGAGGGAGCTTCAGTCCTTCCCTACACCTTCCGTGCTGCCTTTGCTTTGGGGGGACAGAGACAAACAGACCCAAAGTCCCTGCCTGGGACTTGAATAAACTCAAAGCAAGAGCTCTAGTGTGACACTGTTACCTGAAACCAGGGTGTTCACAGACCAGATTTCTCCATGGTCAGGGTGAGCAGCACTTTGCAGCAGAAATTAGGGTGTTTGTACAGTGGGGGCAACAATCCTTCTGCTCCTGCTGGAAACAGCTGCTCTGGTAAGAAAAATTGTCCCAGACACAGAAGAGGTTGCTGGGCTGTGGCATCCAATGTATTGAAGAAATTATTCACTTTAGAGCTAAAAAGTTTTACCAAATATGACGTACTTTGTGTGAGTGTGTAAAACGGAGAGCTCTGAGACCGGTCCTTGAAGGAGTCCTTGAACGTGTGTGTCTGAGGAAAAGGGGTCGTTGTCTGTCACTGCCACACGGTATCTTTTGTAACTAAATTCCTTCTGATAAATACACATGAGGTCTTTCCTCATGTCAGCCTGGACTGAAAACTGACACAGATTAAATTGGAATGACCAAAGAAGGCCCTCTGTGCTGACCCTTACAAAGTATTTCCTTTGTGGAGAAGGATCCCGTCTCGGTGGTGATCCTGTTTGATTCATGACTGTACAGGTTTCCTGTTGGTCATAGAAGATGTTCCTGTAATTACTATCTTAATTACTTCAATCTTAATTAAAAACATTGGAAGTATTAATATTAAAAGAAGGTTATTCACATTTTTTCATGATAGAAGGATGGAGAGAAGACCTGCACCTAGAGGAGGGTGCCATGTTTCCTTAGTGCCCGAGGAGCAGCATGTGCTCCAGCGGCATGGGGAGACACCTCTCCCCCAGAGCTGTCGGTGGTGGTGACCAGCAGTGACCCAGCTTCAGGCTCATCACGGACAAGGAGCTCAGACGGTAACCCATCTATTTTCAGATCCTCTAGCCCCTGTATTTCTCACATCAGTATAGACTCCTTTAAGAAGTGGTCTAACGTTTTTAATTAAGAATACAGAATGTCCTTCCTGCTGTGGGCAGCAATTAGAAATCCCAATTTCAAATGTTCCGAAGTGGATCTTTTATTGAGCTGCGGATGGCAGGTGCGAGGGTTCGCTGCTGCGGGGCGGGTGGCACTTCCCCCAGGGGATGCCTGCAGAGGTCCTGCTGGGGTCACCACCTTCTGCACCAGTGCTGGATCTGCCCAGGTGAACCCCTTCTGTCTTGTAGGTAATTACTTTCCCTTAAATTACTTTGTATATCGATTCCATAATCAAATTCTTCTTTTCTTGGTGTGCTTTAGCTGTCGGAAGAGGTTGGTGTTTTTACGGTCAGCAGCACATTTTTCCAGAAATGATCCACAGGGGAGATGATGAGCTGCTGGAGCTTTCGCTTCCCTGTAATGTTCTATCAGCCGCCTTCTCTATGTGGGTACACTCATGCATTTTGATAGGGGTTGTAAATGACTTTCTTCACAGGGGTATGGAGATCAGGCTAATGAGCTGCATTATTCGAATACTAATTGGCAAGTCTTTGCTGTGCAGGATGACCCGAAACATCTTTGTTTAAAGTGAACTGTGTAGCAGAAATTCAAGCCATCAAGGAGACTCCAGTTGAGCAAACGACATTCCTGGGGAGGTGGAGGGGAACTGGCTCAAAGCTTGCTCGTCTTCACTGCCCTGTAAATCTTGTGTCACTTTCTTGGTCTCAGGAAAGGGCAGAATTTGACTCAGTAATAATGAAGTGATTTCCGGCAGATTCATAATCGCCAATTTCTATACAAGCATAGGGTGTCCCAGGGTTTCTGCTTTAATGTTTCAGGGGTTGTTCCAAGCTGAAATGCACAGAAATGACAATGTCAGTCTGAATCTACAGCTGAGATGAAATGCGATGAGATGGAGGTCCTCGGGCAGGAATAACGGCGTCGCTGGTGCTTAAGGATGATAGCTTCAGCACAGCGCGGGCTTGAGGCACCCCTGGGAAAGCTCTTTCATCGCAGAGAGGTCTCAGTTGATGAAGAGGCTGCCTTTTACTGTTTTGCTGATTCCCAGAGGAGGACAAATTGAAGCAGACCTGCTGAGATCTGCTTTCTAAGTGGAGCCTCTGTTTTGTTACAGCAGTAGCTTTTGTTGTGCTTCCTGGACAGGGTAAGAAGGGGCAGTACCTGGGACAACCCTTCACTTTATCCTCTATGATCAAGCAGCCCACATTGCCATTCTGTCATAGAGGCATCTGATATGCCGCATGATTCATACGCGTGCTCTCCTATCTGTGAGAAGCAGTGAGGAGCTTCCTCGGAGTGTAAACATCCTATAAACCTGGGCTCAGCAGCAGCGATTCTGTGTTGTGTCTGCTTCCCCCTCAAGACCTTCCATCCCATATCTTTCTCTCAGAAAGAAAACTGCAGGTGTGCTCCAGGAGTCCAGAACAAATCCCCACCGAGACCTTTCTACATCAACTGGCCACTTATAGAGTCATGGAATCATTTTGGTGTCCAGAAGAAAGGGGCAACCTCTTCTCACTTGTGCCCTGAGACAGGACAAGGGGCAGTGGATGCAAGCGAGAGCACAGGAAGTTCCACCTCAACATGAGGAGGAACTTCTTGACTGTGAGGGTTCCAGAGCACTGGAACGGGCTCCCCAGAGAGGTTGTGGAGTCTCCTTCTCTGGAGAC
The DNA here is from genome assembly GCA_013400335.1 of Eurystomus gularis. NCBI lineage: Eukaryota > Metazoa > Chordata > Aves > Coraciiformes > Coraciidae > Eurystomus > Eurystomus gularis. The sequence goes on from VZZY01001236.1 coordinate 79,962, forward strand.
TTTCAAGACCCATCTGGATGCGTTCCTGTGTAACCTGCCCTAGATTCTCTGGTCCTGCTTGGCAGGGGGGGTTGGACTTGATGATCTCCAGAGGTCCCTTCCAACGCCTAACTTTCTAGGATTCTATGATTTAGGTTGCTCTTGTCATGGCTCACAGACTGAACATGCTCTGCAGTGACTATCTCATGTCTGCATTTTACCAGCAAAGCAGGGTTTTTCTTAGGTAAAACCCACAAATCAGCGATTACAGTCGAAACACACATCAGCACAACTCAGAAGAGAACGCAGGCTGGCATTGTGCACGCCTGGTCCACCCGGCTCTTCTTAAAGACAATCATTCATGTCATCATTTGTGCTCCGAAGCACTCCCGGGCACAGCAGATTCCGTTGTCTCTAAGTCTGAAGTGCTCTTCCCCTTAATTTTCTTCTTGCTGAGTTCTTGTAAGTAATGACACATATTTTCATAACGTACCAAATGCAGCACTAGCCTGAAGAATTAATTAGCTGGAAAATCTATTATAAAGTGAGCTTTTTAAAAAAATGTATTATATTTGTAAATGAATATGTTTGTGTACACACTCCCTACGTATATATACAATTACATTTTTAGATGCATAGCATTAATTCACAAGGCTTGCAGCAGTCAAAACCTTTGGGGAAGTTGTTATACTGGAACATAATAGCAAAGGAAGAGAAAAAAGAATATTTTTGAGCATACTCTAGCATAAATTAGCAGGAACCTTTTCTTGGTTCCTGTCAGGGACCTGATCCTTTCACTTCTGACAGAGAGCCAAGGTGCCCAACAAAGCACATAAATATTTCCTAGAGAATCAAATCCTGAGCATAAATGCAAATTAGCTAGGTTATACTTAATTTGTTTTGACTAGTTCACAGTGCTGATAGGCACACCTTTTTGTGAATTTATGCTCTCTATTCATAAATGTTTCAGATAATAGGTTTGAAAAAGTGCTACAACTGTTTGATCATACCATATGTATCGTCAGAGACTCAGCGATCCTCACGGGTCCCTTCCAGCTTGCGCTGTCCTATGATATCATGGGTGTTATGGATCCGTTCCAAGGCCACTATAATATGCATATATCAAAGCATAAAAACATATTGTGAAGATTTTGAGTTGAGATGTATTGGGAAGAGTCACCATTCTAAAGCGTTTTGGTTAGATAACTAGGTGGGAATAATGAATTTTTGACTTACTATTTAGCATTATTAGCTATTAGGATGTTGTGTTATCAAGTCTTCAACCCCTAGTTTTCTGGTTTTACTCCGATTTCATAAGGACACAGAAACACATGGTGTCTTCCAGCCCAGCCCCAAACCAAGGTATGGTGCCAAATAATTCCTATGACCTCACTAACTGCTACAGAGGGTATGAAAAGAGACAGGTTGCTAGAAGAGACAGAGGTTCGCCTGGGCTGGGCAGGTCACAGTTTGCAGGCTTTGGGTGTTACTGTGTTCAACTAAAAACAAAGAGAATTTTTCTGCTGAATCTAGGGGAACAGGAGGTCTCTTTGCATCACTCATACATTGACCATGTGTTTCAATTGTAGAAAGCTGGGGAAGGGTCCGGAGCACAAGTGTGGTGAGGAGCAGCTGAGGGACCTCGGGGTGTTGAGCTTGGAAAAAACGACACTCAGGGGAGACCTTCTTGCTCTCCACAACTCCCTGAAAGCAGGCTGCAGCCAGGTGGAGTTGGGCCCTTCTCCCAAGGAACAAGCAATAGGACAAGAGGAAATGGCCTCAAATTGTGCCAGGGGAGGTTGAGATTGGACATGAGGAACAATTTCTTCATGGAAAGGGCTGTGAAGGGCTGTGCCAGGCTGGGCAGGGCAGTGGTGGAGTCCCCATCCCTGGAGGGGTTTCCAAGCCATGGAGATGTGGTGCTGAGGGCCATGGGTTAGTGGTGACCTGGCAGTACTGGGGGAAGAGTTGGACTTGATGATCTTGAAGGTCTTTTCCAACCAAAATAATTCTATACTCTATGATCTGCTTCAGAGCGGCACAAAGGTGAGGGCTTCCCTCATACACATGCTGTGTCCAGGCTGCACGGTCAGTGCACCTCTGCACTGACCTCAGGTGCAGAGCACCTCTGAGTGTGCCTCCAGTCCTGCTCATCCCAAGCCCATCACATCTGCTGCATGTGTGCAGATGGTCTTCAGCGCATGTGTGCAGTGGGGCTGGTATGCACAGCGGCTGTGTCTGTACTTCTAGGCCATCCTAGACCAACCTTCCCCTAGAAAGGAGAGCATGTCCAAGTAACTAAGATCTGTAATGGCCTCATGCAGATCTGTAGAGGCAGATGAAGGAAATTTTGCTCTGTCAATGGCTTCTTCTAAAGACAGATAGCCCCAGTGGCCAGTTTCCTTCTCGTTATAAACAAGAACTCACCCTAGGGATACAACCAATTGATGAAATGAGTGTCAGAATGGCTGTCAAGAAGATACCAGCAAGTGTTAGCAGTGCTGTGATGGTCACAGGGTAAGAGGACTGTAAAATATTCCCACATCATCAAACCAAAGCAACCTTTTCAACCTCTCCTAATTGTACCAAGACAGTGGCTCTGGAAACCTAAAAGGCTGTAAATTTATAATTGCACAGATTTCCGAGAGTGTTAATTGTAGCCATATTTCCTAAAAGCTGCTTTAAAAGGTCATCGAGGAAAGAGAACAGTATTTCAGGAAGATGAAGCAGCTGCCTTCAACCCAGAGGACCCCGGGGCTGGGTTCCTTGGCGGGGCTGAGATGGGGGCTGTCGTCTCGCCCTCCCCGCCAGCCCCTGGGATGCCTTTGCCCCGGGAGCAGCCTGAGCTCCGGGCGGGTGTCAGTCTGCATTTTCCTCATTAGCTCCGGATTTGCGGCTTGACTGGCTTCCCCACCGCGTGGAAACCCTTCCTTTCGAGATGCCGTCTATTAGTGCGGCAGCTGACCTCCTCTCTGTGAGCCGGTGATCTGGAATAGGAAGGAATGCTTGTGAGCAGCCCAGTTCCTGACAGATTGTCTTGCTTTTATTTTTTTTCTGTCTTTCAGGGCTGCTTCAATTACTTGTTTCCATTGCGCTTCAGAGCGGATGTAGTACGGGATAGACGAAGCAGCGGGGTGGTTTTATTCCCTGCTATGTTGTTTAATTATGGTTTTCAAACAGTATGGAAGACTTGGCTGTGAATTTAGCGTTCTCCCGCCGCAGCAGAAGGGACTGTTGCAATACCTGCTTGCGAGCGGGGCTGGGCAGGGACAATGCTCGAGCTCAGCCCCAGGCCTGGGCAGCAGCAGCAGCTGCCTCCCTGGGCACACTTAGTGCTGGCATCTCCTGTTGCTGCCACCAAAATACTCTGTTTCCTGCCAATTCGTTTTGAAAGGAGAAAAAATCCATTGCTATTTGACAAGGCTGAGTGGAGCTGAATGGCTCCTTTGTCAGCAGTTTTCACAGGAGTGCCCTAAATATGAAATTCCTGCTCCCCAGCTGCCTGTGGAGATGCTCGCAGCTAAAGGCTTCATCTCCTGTGGGTCTCGCCAGCCCTGCCAGCCGTGGCAGCACGTGGGGTGGGGAGACACTGGGCACAGGTTGCCCAGGGAAGCTGTGGATGTTTCATCTCTGGGGGTGTTCAAAGCCAGGCTGGATGGGGCCTTGAGCAACCTGGTCTAGTGGGAGGTGTCCCTGCCATGGCAGGGGGTTGGAACTAGATGATCTTTGATGTCCCTTCCAACCTAAACCATTCCATGATTCTAAATATTTAAAATTCTTTAGCTGGGAAACAAATGGATGCTATTTATGTTTTGTGGCTATGTAACATACAGTGATATTATCTATATTTTATATACCACACAACAAGTAAATGTATTTTATAGCTATCGTACCATATTCTCCAATGCCATGATGACTATCTTCTAATAGACTGGTCTTTTTAAAAAGCATTCTAACACCATTTACCAATGGCATGAAAAGTACTTGTAAATGTATCACAAATTCACTCACAAGCACCATTTACCCAAAGGAATACCCCCAATAATTAGGGGATGATACCAGCAATCAACGTAAATCAGGTTTCTAAAGGGCAAACCAATTGTTTTCAGTGCAGAAACAGCCATTTTTCTAAAAATGCATGACTGAAATAGGGAAATTTAACCTGTTCTGGTGGGAGTACAAGAACCAAGGCCTTGCTGTCATGTGCTGCATGGTATAGGAGTCATCATTATAAAATTTAGCTATAAATATTCTTCTCATTCTCTGTTACTGCTTTGAAATTTGACTTGAAAAGAAAATGCTACAGACTTCTTTTGGGCATGTGTGTGTGCGCGCAAAATGAATCGTAGCGAGTTTGTTTCCAAAAAATTTTATGACGAATACATCCTTTGTAATGGAAGGAAAGAGCTTTTAAAAACCCTGCTATTAAGTGTTGAAGGATCAACACCCTTTTGTCCTGTAGCAGTATTGGTGTAAATATGCCAGATTTCCCCTCTTTCCATTTAAAAAAGCTGGGGAAGCCTAATTGTGCTGCAAGAGCCCCCGGCACCCTGCGTTTAACCGGTTGAGTGTGCTGCCGCTGGCAGAAACCCAGCTTTGCCCTACATGCGGGTCTGTTCGCGGCACGAAATTGTGACAAAGAGTGAGCAGAGATGGTTAAAAGCCAGCTGTGCTGGTTGCTAGTCACAATCTCAGCCTCGCTGCAGCGATGGGGGTGACGGGCGGAGGCTCCTCGCTCTGATCTAGGTCAGGCTCGGCGCAGGCAGCTCACACTAGAGAGGCGATGCCTGAAACCCTCAACCCACCCTGAAAAGCTTCAGGGGGGCCTGGGGCTCCAGGAACAGCGCTTCAGATTCCCCTTCTATAAATATTTATGAAGTGAAATGCTTTTATGCTCTTGAATAGTTCGTCTGTGTAGCATATGTTCAAAAGGTTTATCAACATAAATGGATAATGTTGGGGAGGTTTCCTTCCTTCGGTTGGTATATTTGGCTATTTTAAGAAGGAAAAACCCCAGAATTTTCAAAATCAGTATGTATGGTCAATAACAAAATGCACCATCAACATATTCATAGAATCATTGAATGCCAGGCTGGAAGGGACCTTGAGGATCATCTAACCTGACCTTTTTTGGTCAAAGCACGGTCTAGACAAGCTGTCCCAGCACCTAGGCCAGCTGAACCTTCAAAGTGTCCAATGCTGGGGACTCCACCACTTCCATGGGGAGTTTATTCCAATGGCTGATTTTTCTCACTTAAAAATTTTCCTCTTGTGTCCAATCGGAATCTCCCCAGAAGTAACTTGTCCCCATTACCACTCGTCTTTTCCATGTGACTCCTTGTAAAAAGGGAGTGTCTTTCTTCTTCTTTAAATACGGGAATATGGTGACAAGGTTGTCACCTTGTTGAACCTTTTTTTCTCCAGGCTGAACACACCCAGTTCTCTCAGCCTTTCCTCACATAGCAGCCTCCCAGTCCTTGGACCAGACTGTCCACACCTTTTTGTACAGCAGAGACCAAACCTCACAGTGCTCCAGGGTTGGCCTGACCAGCGCTGAGAGGGACAACGTCTCTTTACCTCTGCTGGTGATGACGTGGTGATGGAACCTGGCAGTCCGCTGGCAGCAGCAGCGCACGCTGCTCACTCCTATTGAGCTGCTTCTTCATGTTCGTGGGGATATCCTGCCTAGAGACATCACCCAGAGGGAGAACGTGGAAGGTGGCTGCGAGCGCTGGGTGCCCACGGGAGCTGCCACGCTCACAGGTGGGCAGAGGGTGCAATGAAGTTTTTATAGTCAAACTAATTTTGCCCATAGCACTTGATTTATTTTTTTTTTTTAGCTTTCAGTAGGGTGATGCTCCTGTAGAAGCCTGTGAATGTTTGCAGAGACTTATTTTTGCTCAGCAGAAAATTAAACTAGGGAAACTGTGAGTGGTCTTCATCTGGCTCACACCGTCACGTATTAGCAAAAAGTAGCCTCTGAAAAAATAAGTTGTGCTTTTTTCCAAGCTGTGGTTGCAGCTGTAATTTGTATGCGTACTGAAAGATTCATAACAATTATTAGCCACATCTTTGGCTACTGTAACTCATCAGAACTTCATTGCAACTAGCAGAGAGTTTCCTCTTTCTCCCAATAAAATAAAATAGAAAAAAAAGAAAAAAAAGGAAAAAGAAAAGAGCACAAGAAAAGGAGGCTCAGGGGAGACCTTCTGGCTCTCCACAACTCCCTGAAAGGAGGTTGGAGCCAGGTGGGGTCGGTCTCTTCTCCCAAGGAACAAGTGACAGGACAAGAGGAAACGGCCTTGAGTTGTGCCAGGGGAGGTCGAGGTTGGATGTGAGGAACAATGTATTCCCTGAAAGGGCTGTGAATCCCAGGCTGGGCAGGGCAGTGGTGGAGTCCCCATCCCTGGAGGGGTTTCCAAGCCGTGGAGATGTGGTGCTGAGGGCCATGGCTTAGTGGTGCCCTGGCAGTGCTGGGTTAACGGTTGGACTTGATGATCTTAAGGGTTTCTTCCAACCAAAACAATTCTATAATTCTATGATTCTGTGACAGCTGCTGAGGTTACCAGTTGTGACACTGGGCACACCATGAAGCTCACCTCCCAGTGACATTCCCTGCACATTTCTAGATGCTCTAACGAACATTTTTTCACATTTTCAGCCAGTTTAAACTTACTCCCATCTTTTAACCGATTCTCAACTCTGCAAGCAGAGTTAGACATCATGAAGTGTTAACTTAGCGAGCTGACTACTGCCTGTGTGGTTTAGCTGCCTTCTTGCCACCCGCCGAGCTTTTCTCCTGTCTTCCCTGCCCTCAGTAGGAGGCACAGGTCCTGGGCTGACGCCGCTGGCCTCCCCCAGCACATATGGCCGCCCGCGCTGCTGTCGTGGCTCAGCGCTGGCTGCCGGGCAGACGGCCCATCTGGCAGCAGCCCCGGCAAGGGCTCACCCACGAAGCCTCGTGTTGCACCGCGGGCATGCAGCGGGCAGGGCCTGCAAAATGGGATTTACAGCTCAGGCTGCTGGCTTTAAACAAACTCCCGGCAAATCCCCTTAGTGCCATTTGTAAATAAACAAACATCTCTCTACCTATCCATCTACCTATCTACCTATTAATCTACCTATCTACCTACCTACCTACCCATCTATCTACCTACCTACTTATCTATCTACCTACCTATGTATGTATCTATCTATCTACCTATTAATCTATCTACCTATTTATCTATCTACCTACCTACCTACCCACCTACCTACCTATTAATCTATCTATCTATCTACCTATTAATCTACCTATCTATCTACCTATCTATCTACCTATTAATCTATCTATCTATCTATCTCCTTCTATTGCAGCCTTGATCAGAGGTCGTGCATAATAATAACAACAGGCAAATAAATAAACTAATTCCTTTTCCATGTGAAATTTTGCCCACAGTCTTTGGCAGATTGCCTCCCTGGGCCGCCCTGTCTCGGGGCAGCTGCAGTTCTTCCCATCAGTGAGCGCTCAGGTGCACAAAGATCAGAGCTCCACCCATCACCGTTGTTGAAATCCCTCTTTTGTCCCATTTTTACAGCTCTCTGAAAAAAATAATCTCTTTGGCAGAAGACTGCATGGTGAGAGGCTGATAACTGTGTTCCCTTTAAAACAGGCGAATGTCAGCCCTGCAGACAGTGCCCCAGACAGCATCCCAGTGACATCTGAAGTGGCAGCGGACGTGATCCTCGGTGAGCGCAGCTCCGCTGTCTGCCTTCACCTAAACTCGTTGTGACTTCCTCGCCCTGCCTCCCTGGGTGCTCTTCGGGGTGACATACCCATGCCTAAACCAAAGTGGCATCTTTAAAATTCAGTGCGGTTTACTCTCCATGTCTCTAACCTCCGTGTCTTTTTAGGAACCACTTATTAGAATCTGTGGGGTTTTATTTTCCACGTGTGAACAGTGCAGCCCTGTCTCGAGGTGGCTGGGGTGCTGCGAGCTGGGAAGGGTTAATTCATCCCTGCACAGCATGAGAGGGCTGCTGGGGAGGGGGATTCAGTGTACCCCCCCAGTGAGGCTTGGGGGGAGNGAACTATTCTGCTCTCCATGTTCGCCCTAGAAATTCCCCTTCTGCCTGATGTGGGTCTCGTAGCTAAATGTAAAAACAATGAAGTAAGGTCCAAGAATAGAGCACGTGAAGGGAAGGACCAGCCTGAGGCAACCACCCTGCCCAGTTCAGGGTGTGATGTCCCCTTGTGCCAGCTCTCCTCACTCCTGGAGGTGGAATTTGGCTCCATGGGTTGTTAGGTTGTCCTCTCCAGGACAACTCCTTTCTCTGCCCATTACATTCATGTAAAATTATTAGTGGGACTCAACTATCTCTGAAGTAGCTTATTCTGCCGTGTTGTCTCTTTGATGTCCCCTGTAGACAGTAGAATTTAGCATCTTTTGCTCTTCTGGTGACATACAGGGATGTATATCCCTACGGGATGGCCATTGAACCCTGGGTTTGGAAATGGAGTGGGGGGGGGAATGGATTCTGCTTGGAGGACACGTTCTGTCACCGAATCAAGCAGCCTTCTCTCTTTACCCACTCCCTGTCAGCTCAGAAATTGCGCTAGACTTGTCGCAGCCGTTCTGGCCTTTAGTCCCTGGCAGGAGAATAATCTGCACCTCTCCTTGTAAATAATAACAATAATAATAATTACCCAACAAATCACCCAGTTGCTATTTGCTGACCTCAACGTGGAAGCGGCAGCGTCTCGGGGCGTTGCTCGTGCACTTCGCTTTCTCGTGGGTGCTGACCAGCAGTGCTTCCCAGCACGTCCCGGGAACTCACGTGCACTGATGGGATGCTCCGAAGGGGAGGGATGCAGGTGGCAATCCGGAGAGGTGGCCTCCGATGTGGGCAGGCAAATTTTACATTCATTCTTCATCCTTATTATCAGTCTATTCTGAGTATTACCTGAAAACTCTTAGGCGAGTATTGCTTCAGAACAGCGTGTAACCTAACGCGTGGTGCAGCCCACAGAAAACAGTACGGTTAACATGCAGGGTATTCTCTTTTTTTGTTGAAGAAAAACCAGCAGTTGGCTGAGCCTGCTCCAGCTGCAGGCAGAACCAAGAGCTGCTTAACACAACGCAGCAAACGCCGGGAACGGGAACGTTGTCCTGCTTGGGACTGAAACCCGCACGGTGGCGAGAGGAGCCCGGCTGTAGCTAATGCTCGCGTTTCTTTTGCTCTGCAGGCACCTGCCCCGCTGCCAAAGCTCGTGGGGAGTTTGCAAAGCTACGGAGAAAATCCCCTTTTCCTGAAATTCTAAGAACTCTCCAGACACTTGTACACCAGTCAGCTGCTCTGACCCGGACAGTGTAAAGAGCAAAGGGAGCTGAACCGCAAAAATGTAAGAATGGGCTGTTCAGAAAAGTGTTATATTTGTACCGAAGTAATCCCACATTTTAAGTCAAGGGTTATGGATTTTGCTATCGGCATGTGACTATACGATAAAAGTGATTTTAACAAATTCCAATTCTACCAGACACAAACACTGATGCTGGGATTACACTGACGAGCTAGATATCTACTTCTCCATTCCATGCTTAAAACACATGTCCATTCTGAGTTCTACCTAAATAGTTAATGTCTTAAAATATTTCCTTTCCTTGGAAGAGCTGCGAGCAGCAGCCGCGGCGGCTGCCTGCGGTCTGCGGCACGGCTGACCCCTCGCTGGGAATCTGTGGGAATGGGCTGTGCCAGCACCTCTGGAAATGCCCTAACGGGAGGCCTGAGGCGCTGCCGGGCATCCCGGGGAGTTTGGGAGCTGCAGGTGGGATCACACGGACCTGGGGCACTGCTGGGACAGGCACTGGGACCACCAGCACGTCTGGGATCCGCTCCACCGCTGTTTGCTCAGGCCGTGCTTTTGCACCTTGCGTGTGTGTGTCTAGAACCTCCGTTCCATTTCCCCATTAATTAGACTTTATTAATCATGGGGTATTTTTTATTAAAAGGCTAACTGTACAGGACAGGTGGGTGTGTAAATAAGGGATTCTGCTTATGCATATGTTAATATTCATATGTAAAAAGATATGTACATAGGAAAGAGAAAATGGCTCAAAGAATGTTTTCAAAACTGTTCCTCTCTTACAAATGCACAGACAGTAGAGCTGCATAAACCTACTCCTTAATTTCCACACAAGGGTTTTCGCTCAGCTTTCAGTCACTTTGCGTTTGATCCTGCTGGGGTTTTGTACGACGAGTCCTTGGCCGTGGCACGGAGCCATTCTGGAGACGGTGCCGCCCTTGGTCCGTGAGATGAGCTGTGTCAGATCCCGTTTGCTGTCTTATCACCTCTGGGGCTTGTGCATCCTTCAAAAACACGGCCTCAACGCCACAGGACCGCGGCAGGGCGGCATTACCCAGGTCTGGGTCTCTGTTACAAGGCCTTTTTCCCGCAGCCCCTCCATCCCTCCATCCCTCGGTGCAGGTGTAGAGCAGCAGAGGGAAGGTGGGTGTGCAGCCCAGGGTGGGACCCCAGCCGTGCTCAGAGGGGAGGTCAGGGGCTGCCAACTGCTCCAGCTTCTCACTTAGAAACATCTATAACAACATGAGGGAAAACTTTGCAGGGAGAGTGGCAGATCCTGGCCCAGGCTGCCCAGAGAGGTTGTGGAGTCTCCTTCTCTGGAGAGGTTCCAAACCCACCTGGACACGATCCTGGTCCCCCTGCTCTGGGTGAGCTGCTGGAGCAGGGGGTTGGACGAGATGATCTCCAGAGGGCCCTTCCAAACCCTGCCATGCTGGGATTCTGGGATTTTGTTATAAATTCCCCAGATGTCCTTCAAATAACGACAAGATGGGGGCCAGATAAGCCAAGCGTATCCCTGGGTGTGTTACCGAGGTATCCCGGCTGCTACATTTCGCCCCTCAGAATGTGAGCAGAGCATGGATGCAATGGCTCAGAGGCAAGGGGTTCCTGAGGGAGCCCAGGGAGCAAGGATGCTCCAGCCCACATCCCGCAGCTGTGGGATGGTCCGGCTGCCTCAACACGTCTGAACCGACCCCCCCTGGAACCGCAGCTTGCTTTGTCCACAGCCGCGCATTGGGAATTTCAGGCCTGTGCTTCTTGTTCAAGCCGTTGGAGGACTGTGGCTGTTATTTAAGGTGTTCTGCTCTAGTAATATCCGTAGCCTTCTTCAGTGTATCCCCGAGTGCCTTACACAGCTTGTGAACAAACCCCTGACCGTGAAGAGACACCGCAGCCGGGGGTCCCTCGGGGGGACCGGCGCCAGCTCCTTCGCTCCCCGCTGCCACCTCCGTCCCCGCCACGGGCAGCGTGCGCTCGCGCAGGCGGGCGCGGGTTTAGCTTAGACTCAGGAAACTGCGTTGTGCGTGTGCGTGTTCAGCCCTGTACCCACGTATTGTAGATTTTATTAAAAAAAGGAACTCTTGTAAACTTATGCAAAACGTGAACCGGAGACGATATCTTTCCCCAGTGGCCGGCGCGTGCCGTGGCTCGTGTTCTCGACTATAGTCCTAACAACCATATCCTAAACACGTAACGTTTGGTTCAGTGCTGAAACCGTAATTGACAGGCCCGAAATGGGGCTGGAGCGATCAATTACAGAATTTTACACATATTTTTGTATCGTGATTCATATGATATATATCGAGAGACTTTCTATTCATTTGTAAAATACATAAATTATTGTAAACTTTTAATAAAAAGATCCGTTTTAAACCTTCAAATTCACTAAGTTGTTCTGGTTCTTTTCCCAGGTTGCAAAAAGAGAAACCTTCGGTGAGTTATAGCCACTTTGCTGATTGTTTTTCTTCTTTTTTTTACAACGCAATGTTTGTACAACCACATTTTAAGTTCTGCCTGATTAAATGGTGAATGAGAAACCTCCCTGCAAACCCACAGCGACGTCACTTACCTCCTCCTGAGCTATCACCTCTCCTCATCCTCCCATCACCCTCACTCCCGGTGCGACCGAACCCGTTCGGTGCCCACCGAGGCGAGGGGGAAGCGGAGCCGGAGGATGCCCGGGGAGATGTGACAGCGCCAGGCTGGGACACTTCTCCCGCGGGCAGCCCGGGGCCAGAGCCCTCCTCCAGAGCCA
>VZZY01001237.1:10273-34296 GCA_013400335.1 Eurystomus gularis
AGATATTAGGAAGAAATTCTTCACTGAGAGGGTAGTTAGGCACTGGAATGGACTGCCCAGAGAGATGGTGGAGTCACCATCCCTGGAGGTGTTTAAAGAACGAATAGATGCAGTGCTTGAGGATATGGTTTAGTGGTTATAGAGATGCTAGTAGAAGGTTGGACTTGATGACCCTGGAGGTCCTTTCCAACCATAACGATTCTGTGATTCTGTGATTCTGTGAAAACAAGAAGGCTCTGTCCAGCATTCTTGTAAGATGTTATGCTGAAGAGCTGTTTGTGAGGATTTAATCTTTCAAAAGTCACGGAACTCAGCTACTGAACTGGCAGGAAGAACAATATCAGTAAAGGTCTACTGATCCTCATCTAAAGCTTGTCTGACTGATGTCATGGAACAGACTTGTATGTGAAACTATATGTGAACTGTTCAGTAGCTTAGATTTTTCAGGCTGATGCCGAGTTAAAATTGGCTGTCTTTATGTTAATTTGTCTTACATCGGATAATGAACTTCATGCTGAGAGGCAAGGAAATGTGCCAGGAATATTAACAGCTGTGGATCTTTCATGTTTAAGACAAACAAGTTAAAAGCCATTCAATGTGAAGCAATCTGTTCAGTGATTTTGAATGTCCTCAGTTAAAGGATATAACCAGGATTAAAACAAAGCAAGAATCAAATGTTAGTGAAAAAATAGTTCTACCTATTTCTTTGATGTCAAGGTGAAGATTAAGAACATTATCTTTGGGGCTATTAATATTTAGCCAGACCTTGAGGAAAGACAGAAAGTGGCTATATCTTAGCTTAGTTCTAAACCTTTGCATGTATAAACGTATATGAAGATATTTAAATAGTAAACTTATTATTCCCAAGGGTTTCACTTGAGGATCACTGACCTGCTTGGAAGTAGCTATAAAAAAGTGTGAACAATGTAGTTATACAGAACCCTGCCCTCAGAGTTGCTACATAGCCTTGAGTTTGCCTAATGTCCTAATAATGCCTAATACTTCACTTTGGCTTGAAACTGGCTTCTCCTCTGGTGCTCTGGTCAGAATCGAATCCTATGACACCTGCTTGTAAGAACTCATAAACTCATGCTATGGTCTTCCCAAACCTCTAGGATTTTCAGCCTTCCTTCCCGCATAATTTTAAATATAAATGTCCCTTAAAGCTATACTTCCAGAGCTACTCTGAAACTGAATTGTATCTTAAATAGTTTCTGCTTTCTCTCAACCTTTAGAAGTGACTGGTCTTCTAATACTAAAGCATTATTTATACTTAACAACTCACTTTAATAAATTGGAATACACTATAAGTTTATAACTTCTATATACTGCTTAGGCAACCACAGGTACCAACAAGAGACTGTCAAAAGTGCTATTTTAACAAATTTCAGCACTTCCCCTGCCCCTCTCCCCCTTTTTTTCCTTCTCCCTCTATCTCTTTAATTGTGCAGGAAGAGAGAATTACTTCAATGCCCTTTAAGGAAGAAAAGCATGTGCTTTAATGTATTTCCAGTCTCTTGCCTTCTGAATCAGAAAATACGCAAGTATTGACTATTAATCTGTGAAGCAACAGCACAAAGTATGTGTACCCAGACACATTAAATGTCTTTCTCAGCATTGAAAGGGATGTACTTTTTCCTTATATGAAAGTTATTTTACATCTGAATACACTAATTTGCAACTGACTATAATTTAAATGTTACATTCTATCAGTTTTGCAATACATCAATGCAAAAGAAGAGCATTTCTGCAAAAAATGAAATTAAGTTTTTGCAGCTTGAAAATTGACAGGCTTTGTCCATAGAGGAAGCCTGCAACACACATAAAACAAGCTTTTGTTACTGTTTCATGTAGTGATGGATAAATTTGATAAGAGATTAATTCCCTTGCATTCTAGCCTATCCTCAGAGATTAGAGGGGCTAGGAGTGGCTATCTTTTAATAGGTATGCCAATTATTGCTGTGACTATAGGTCAGATACCAGATGCATTAAAAGCTTGTCTACTGTAGGTCTAGTCTCATTCAAAGAAAGCAGTTAAGTACATGAATAGCATGTTTTTTTCATATGCAATATATGCAAATTCTTGAAGATTACCAGTGATAAATGCACCAAGCTGCAGACTAGTTATATAGCACTAAAATATGATTGCAATCACAAGCTTAATTTCCTGGGAAAGCACTCAGAATAGCCAAGGTCACAAATTTTACCAAAAGGCTACCTTTCTACAGGGGGTGAGCAGGAGAAATCCATCAATCTGTCCCTACAATTTGGTGTTGAATTCTCATCCCCAAGTTAGGTCCGAAATAGGGATAATAGTTATACCTTGTTAATTACTCTTGTGCAAAGTGTGGCAGTGGGATTGTGGTCAAGCCATTTTTTCCTCATGGTCAGCCTTGAGCCACGGCACAAAACATTTATAACATTTTGGTAACTTCTGTGAGAAGCAGATAACTTCTGTGATGAGCGGGAGAACGGGAAAGGTGGAAGAACAAGGCCTCGTAGCCTTCGCTCTACTCCATATTCCTCCTCAGTGCCATGACAACACAGACCACTGGATCTTCACCTAGCTCCTGTGTCTATTCTAGTAACCAAATGTTTATCAGCAGTAGTGAGCTTTGCAGTTTTCAACTGTTTTGCTTCCTGCTCCAGGCAATTATGTAACAAAATACTTTGCAAATTTTGATTACCATTATATTCCTAGCTCCTTATCAAGTAGTAAAAAATTTGTCTTATTTCAGGGTTTGTCCTTTTTTTTAATAGGATCAGCTAATTCAGAAAGGTTCATCAGCAACTACTTGACATAAACCACTTTTGACTTGTCTTGCCACTCGATTTTAACATTCTATTGTGATGTGGACAGTACAAAATGAATGAATCAAACAATGAAGATGTAAACAAATCTATTGTAATACACTTGAATTTTACTTACAGAACTACTTTCGCTTAAAAAGAAAACCAAAACAAAACACCAAAACTTAATAGTTGACTATAATTTATCAATTCAGCAATCTTGTACAGTTGACAATGGCATTAAGAGATCAGATATTTTTCTTATAATACTTCTGAAAAGCAACAGTCCTCCTCTTTGGACATTATATTCAGACTTGTTTTAGACACAAATTATCTGGAAAAAAACTTTTTTCCTCTTTTCTTTCATGGACTGAGAAGTTAAAAGCAATGTGAAATGACACAGGAACAACTAATTTGCCTTCCCGTTACAACAATTTGTGATTGTTGTGTTTCAAGTTTAGAAAAACAAAAGTAACAATAACAACAAAATATTTCTGATTGTATTTTAATAGAACACACAGTGTTATTAAATAACAAAAAAAGATACAAAAGGAAGACAATACCTCAACATATTGTATTCATGAAAAAATTCCAAATCTTTCCCCTGCTTCTATGACAAAGGCAGATAAATCAACAGAGAGTTGATTGGTTTGCTGGTTGGTTGGTAGGTTGGTTTTTTTGAGGCTAAATTGTTTAGATTATAGTGACTCTTGGATGACAGTGTCACTTGTGCTGCATATTCAGAGGAAAATGGGTAGGATGAGTAAAAACCACTCAGATGTCACTATGAGCTTGAATCCCTACATTAATGTACAATTAGTATGTATGAGAATACAGTCTTACTTTGGCTGTGATTTCAGACTGCCAAAGAACCTGAGACACCCAGGTTGTGAACAAGACAAAAGAAAAATCCAGAGATATTCTTTCTGACCTGATAATGACTGAAGCAACAAAGTGACACTAAGTAGTCTGAACAAATGAAACTGTTTGTCCCAGAAGAGGATACGTCAGTGATGACGAACTCCTTCAATGCAAAATATATTAGATTTGACAGACCTTAGATTGGATTTTAATATGTTTTGGAAAGTTTCAAGGAGATATTACTGGTTAGGTAAATGGTCATTACAGCTAATTTCATGTCTTCAAAGAAAAATAGATGCAGAGCTGCAAAGTTTATAATTTTCTTTTTTTTTTCCTTTTTGTTTTTTTTCTTTTTCAATCACTTATTCCCAGCGTTGTCAAAGACAATCGGTAGTAAGAATTACTAGCAAATTGTGACTCTGGCCAGAAGGGAAAAAAAACCACTTTTAGAAGAAGGATAGTCCAGACTAATTGCTCTGAAACCTAAGAAAGCTGGTACTAGGTGAGAGAACAGCAAAACAGAAGTTCTGAAAGAAAGTAAACACTAGCTGGGGGAAGTGCCAGATACAGCAGAGTACCTAGCTTAAAAGAGAAAAAAAAAATGTAAAAAAAACAAAACAAAACAAAACAAAACAGTTTTCTGATTCAACCCATTATCTTATTTCCCAGCTCAAAATCTGTTGTATGTACATCATATTACTGTGGAGTATTTCACTTCACAAAGAGAAAAAAGCCAAATATGTAGACATTTAATTTTATGCATCAGACAAGCTATGTCTAGCTTTCCAAATCATTAATAAATTTAAGGAGTAAATATTCTCTATAAATCTATTTGCAGCTAAATCAATTGAAATATGGGAACTAGTTTGATATAGATACTGGTTTATCCCACAATATTATTTCTGAGTTTTTGACTGAAAAAACAAAGACCAGAAAATCAAAGACTACACCAGAAATTTTAAGAGTCAATACATTGAAAATTTTTATGCATCCAATGTCACTAATACTGGTGCTATGTTTTGATTTGTTTACACTGCACTGGAAGTGAAAAGTGTCACTTGACCAACTGAGAACTGTCATTCTATTATTTTTTCAGAGACTTTAATGCTGAGATGCATTCTGTATTTTTCTCAAAACTCCCCTTTAGGACTTCAGTAGGCAAAGAAGTCAAACAATATGAAAGGCAGCAATTTTGGGGGGGCAGGGGGAGACATGGTATATAATGTTCAACAGCATTATATCCCTGACAACAAGGTCTGGAAATCTCTTAGTTTAGTATATTTTTTTAGAGAGTTAAATATTCTATAGTCTACATTTCCATTTGATTAATTTTCTGTATAGTCTCCTGGAACAATTCATGAGTTATTTAGAAAACCTTTTAAAGGAATATTTCATATTGCTGCCATTTTAATAGTAACTATGAAGTATAAGTAGATTTTTTTAATGTATTGCACCAGCTTCCATACTTTACAATGCTATTGGAAATTATTTGAGCTATCTTAGTGGCGAGAACTACGTAAGATATAAAAACAGACACAGATGTCTGAGATTTAGAACACGGAAATAGGAGGTATTCTTCCCCAACAAAACCTTATAATTCATTCACATACTTTAAAAATGGAGCCTCACCTATATGACACTGAAGCTATATGTACATGAACATTTTTTAAATTTTGTAAAATCATGTTTACATTTCTTCTTTATCGTTATTTCTTTTCTCTTCTTTTCCTCTTTTTTTTTTTCACAGCAAAGGGAGGTTCCACAACTTTTACCTCCTAAAATTAATTTGGTTTAATTTTGTTTTCTTGGCTCCCATCACTATAAATTAATAGAGAAGGGAAGAAAATAACTCAGAAGAGAGTAGTCATCACCTCAGATAATTGCTTTACACAGTTGTTAGAGTCTATGATTCTGAAGCACACAAAACCAAATCAAAACTGGAGGGACAGTCTTTCTGCCACAGAAAGAGTTTGTACAATTCTTCTGTTACTACTATGCAAAATATCCACAGCAAACCCTGTATATTAATACTACAAAATATTATCTTGGTAGATTAGTTGTATAATTATTTTTTTTCATGATATAGTGGTTGTGAAGTGTTGAAATTTTGAGAAAATGTATATAACTTGCTTATTTATATAGATGTTGCAACTGAAAGCCTTTTGAATATATGATAGTCTTTAGGCTAAAAACAGTTAACATAGTAGTGATGCAAATTAAACTGTGAAACTACCATTTTAAGATGAAATCACCAATCCAATATAAAGCAGAAGGGAGACCTACTCCCTCCATCTGTCTTTACAAACCACGATTATAGATAGGACAAGAAATAATGAACTTATATTCAAGGAAGAATGATTTGATCTGGGCATCTGATGATGAGAATAGTGAAATACTGAAGTGCACTTTAGAAACACAGTAGAAGCACCGTTACCAAAGATTGTTAAGAAGAGCAAAGGTTCTTTTTCTTCAGAGGCTCTTCAAAGCTAAACCAAATAGATCAGGCTGTTCACAGATATGTCCAGTCAAGTTCCTTGATATTGCTGTCCATCTGTGCAGCAGTGTCCTGGTTCAGCTAGGGTAGGGTTAATTTTCACCAGGATTTGGGAGGGAGCCATAGCTAGGACAGACAATTGAGCCAGCCAATAGGCTAATTGATACCATACTGACAGCTTGCCTGCCACACCAGGAGCACATGGTCTGAGCTGGGGGTTGTTGCGCTTGCCTTGGCTCGAATTCTGTATGCTTTATATCACTTGTTTTGTATATTGTCTTCTCATTGTTATTGTTACTATGGTTCTTCTTACTGTTCCTTTTGCATTGTTGTATTAAATTCTCCTTATCTCAACCCACAGAATTTTGCATTTTCCTCCCTCTCTCCTTCCCGTCCAGGGGCCCAGAGGCAGTGGGAAGTGGCCACATGGTGCTCAGCTCCTGACAGGGTCTAAACGACCACAAGCAGGGCACACTACCAACACATTGTTGAAATGCTTATCATGTCTGCTAGGACTCCTAGGTCTATTTTTGCAAAGTTGCTTTCTAGTTAGTTGATGCCTAGACTGTGCTGCTGTGTGGGATCATTTCACCTCATTTGAAGGACACTGCATTTGTTGAACACTGTGATGAGGTTCCTGTTGACTCATTTCTGCAGATTGTCTAAGCCCATCAGAAGAGCAGCCTGGCCTTTTAGCTTTTTAACTGTCTCTAGAATTCGTCTTCGTCTGTGAAACTGTTGAGAACATACTCTTGCCTCATTGTCCAGGTCATTGACAAAGATAGAAAATCTTGCCCAAGGGTTTGCTTTGTTTAGATCACTGACAGGTGCCACAAGTAGCTGGCTACCAGTGTCACTTTGTCTCACAGGTCACAGATGTTTGAGACTATTGTTTGAGACAATTTTCCACTCACTTTATCATTCCTTTCTCCAGTCTATATCTCAACAGGTTGTGTATAAATATACTACATGAGACCACATCAAAGGGGTTGCTAAAATCAAGGTATATGACTTCCAATGATCTGCCCCTATACCCACAGCCAGTCATTTCATCATAAAAGATGACCAGGTAAGTCAAGCAATCAGGCTGGGAAATCCCTACTGGCTTTTCCCAGTTACTTTTAAATCTCTCATATGCCTAGAAAATATTTCCAAAAGGACTGGATCTATAACGTGGGGCAAGGCTAACTGGTCTCTAGTTCCCAAGATTCTCTTTGCCATTCTTGGAAACGGATGTGATGCTTGCTTTCAGGGATTTCCTCTAATCATCACAAACTGTTGAAGATGGTACAGAGAAGCCATGCAATAACATAGGCCAGTTCCTTTAGCAGCCAGGATGGGATGGCATGGATGCATCCCACATTGTCCCATGGATTTGTATATTATGTAAGTGCTCCCTAGTTGAACATTCCTCTGCTGTGAATAGTACTTAATTCCCACAAAGTCTGTTAGTGTACTTAGAGACTTGAGAAGCCAAAGCAAAACTTTAGCAGTGAAAAGGCAATTTACTATTTTGGCCTTTTCTATGAGCAACAGGCACATATTTTCCTTAGCCTTCCTTATGCTATCAGTTTACTCACAGAAATCCATTTTGTTGTCCATCACATCCCTCCTTAGCCAAATTTTGGCTTTTCTAGCTCAGCCCCTGGATTTTGGGTTGATGACTCTACATTCATCACAGAATGTTCCTGCTTCCATCTTCTCTGTACTTCCTTTTTGCATTTGAGATTACTTAGTGGTTTCTTGTTTATCCATGCAGCTTTCTGCTGTATCTTCCTTACTGCCTCCATGTTGTGGACCATTCTCGTCCTTTGAGGAGGCTTGGAATTGAAGAACAAGCCGGTTGTCCTCAACGTCTCTGTTCAGAGGACAGATCTTGGAACAAACCAGGATCTTATCTCCTGAAGTCCAGGGCTGTGGTTCTAGTATTTATCTTTTTCTCTTCCTTCAGAATTTTAATTCCATAATCAAATGGACATTGCAACGAAGGCTGCTATCCAGCTTTGCATCCTTCATCTGTTTTTCCTTGTTTGTGAGCAACAAGTCCAGCAGAGTACATTCTCTATTTCCATCTTCAATCGCTGGCATCTTGTGGAACTTAGAGTGTGAGGATTTTAGTATGTGTCATATGAACTCAGAAGTTTCACCACCATAATACGGTGACCTTTTGCTGGAGATCTATCATGAAAATGAGCTGCATAATCCTTTCAAGTGTCTTCCATCCCCATTTCTATAAATCATAGAATCGTAGAACCATTCTGGTTGGATGAGCCGGCAGTGCGCTGGTGCAGCCCAGAAGGCCAACCACATCCTGGGATGTATCAAGAGAAGCATAGCCAGTAGGTCAAGAGAGGTGATTCTCCCCCTTTACTCTGCTCTTGTGAGACCCCACCTCGAATACTGCATCCAGTTCTGGTGTCCCCACCAGAAGAGAGACATAGATCTGTTGGAGCGTGTTCAGACGAGGGCCACAAAGATGATCCAAGGGCTGGAGCACCTTTGCTACGAGGACA
The DNA here is from genome assembly GCA_013400335.1 of Eurystomus gularis. Lineage (NCBI taxonomy): Eukaryota > Metazoa > Chordata > Aves > Coraciiformes > Coraciidae > Eurystomus > Eurystomus gularis. The sequence continues at coordinate 18,932 of VZZY01001237.1, forward strand.
GGCTGCGGGAGCTGGGGTTGTTCAGTCTTGAAAAGAGAAGACTCCGGGGGGACCTAATAGCTGCCTTCCAATACCTGAAGGGAACCTACAGGAAGGCTGGGGAGGTACTTTTTACAAGAGTGTCCACTGATAGGACAAGGGGTAATGGGTTTAAGTTGAAGGAGAATAGATTTAGATTAGATCTTAGGAAGAAANAGGGGGGTTGGATTAAATGATCTCTAAGGTCCCTTCCAACCTAGGCCATTCTATGATTCTATGATTCTATGAAGATCATCAAGTCCAACCATTAACCCAGCACTGCCAGGTTACCACTAAACCATGTCCCTATGCTCCACATCTACACATTTTTTAAATAGCCTCAGGGATGGTGACTCCATCACTTCCCTAGGCAGCCTCTTCCAGTGCTTTATCACCCTTTCTGTGAAGAAACTTTTCCTAATATCCAATCTAAACCTCCCTGGTGTAGCTTGAAGCCATTTCCTCTTGTTCTATCACTAGTTACATGGGAGAACAAACTGCTCCTCACCTTGCTACAACCTCCTTTCAGGTAGTTGTAGAGAATGATAAGGTTTCCCCTGAGCTGCCTTTTCTCCAGGATAGACAACCCCAGTTCCCTCAGCCTTGCCTTGTAGGACTTGTACTCTAGACTCTTCACCAGCTTTGTTTCTACTATTCGGACATGCTTCAGCATCTCAATATCCTTCCAATGAAAGGAAGGTGAAGAATAAATCAAATAGAGGGAGATGGAAACAAGTCATATAGGCTTTGTGGGTAGTATGGCCAGTCTCAATCCAGCCAGCACAACTTATCCAGTCATATGTCTCTCATTACCGCTTTGACATTGTTTCATTTACCTTAATAATTATTTTCTTTTAAATAAAATTAATAATATGTGATCACTATGATGGTTTCCAAACTCCAAACATGTGGGAAACCTTGTATTTCCCACACGTTTTGAGTTTGGAAACAATCAAACTATTGAGGAAATTACCTAAGATCTTAAAGTTTCATCAAAATATAGGTACACAATATTCACAGAATATATACTTCTGTCATCATGTTGAGTATGGAGCTGATAAAATTATGTGTAAATTATTTAATATTTGGATGATTGGAATAGGTCCCAGCAGCAACAAGTTTCCAGAATAAAGCAGAAGACTGCTGCAAAAAGTACTTTTATGTGTCATGTTTTGATTGAAGTTCTGTGGAGAACCCTGTACATGTAAGAAACAGAGCATCAGGTTTGGGAGTCACTAGATGTAATATCATTATTTAATATATTAGATCATATAGAAATCTACAAACTTACTATTTTCTTCATTGCATCCTGTTGGCTGATCCACCATTCCATAGGTTTTAATATTTAATGAATCCATAAAAATGTAATGCATTTATTGGTTGACTTAGTTTTTGTTTTGTTTTGTCTTCAGAGAAACAAACCAAAAAAGGGTTCACAAATAGAATTCTCTATGAATTTGTCTTTTGAATTCACCAAGGCAAAACACCATGTTACTATGTCAGTAGTACCATATCATCCCTACACACAGAGCCTGTGGTATGGGCAAAAGGGATATATGGACTTAAGGACTTAATGTTGGCTAGTTAAGGGTTTGTTACTCTAGATTTTACAATCTAATAACCTACACCCATAGTCAGATAAGGCAAAAAATATCACAGAACCACACAGAGTCACAGAACGGTAAGTGTTGGAAGGGACCTCTGTAGATCAGCTAGTCCAGGTTCAACTGCAGCAGGTTGCACAGAAACATGCCCAGGTGGCTTTTGAAAGTCTCCAGAGAAGAAGACTCCACAACCTCTCTGGGCAGCCTGTTCCAGTGCTCTGTCACTCTCAAAGTCTTTCCTTTACTCCTTATGTATACATATAAAGATTTTCCTTATGTTTACAAGAAACTTCCTGTGTTCTAGTTTGTATTTGTTGCCCCTTATGCTGTCACTGGGCATCACTGAAAAGAGACTGGACCCATCCGCTTGACACCTACTGTTTAGATATTGATAAGCATTGATAAGATCCCATCTCAGTCTTCTCTTCTGTAGGCTAAACAGACACATATCTCTTAGCCCTTCCTTGTAAAAGAGATGTTCCAGTCCCTTAATCATCTTTGTAGCCCTCTGTTGGACTCTCTCCAGTAGTTCCCTGTCTCTGTTGAAGCCCAGAACTGGACACAGTACTCCATATGTGGCCTCACTGGGGCAGAGTAAAGAGGGAGGAGAAAAACTTCCTTGACCTACTGATCACATGCTTCTTAATGAAGAATGCACATGCTGGCTCATGATTAATTTGTTGTCCACTAGGACTCATGGCTCCTTGTGGAGCTGCTCTTTGAAGCTCCTTTCCAGTATGTCAACCCCTAACCTGTACTGGTGCATGGCATTGTTTCTTCCCAGAAGAGACCTAGAACACTTCCCTGGGCTGTGGACCTACAAGAAGGATGCACTTCCTCCCATGTGAACAGTCATGACGTGTTGGCCACTCTTCTAGTCCCCTGTGTTCCCTAGGAGTCACTGGCTGGGGTCCTGGTGGGTGTCTCTGCTCTTCCTTGGGTTTCCCTGGCTCTGGGAACTCCCTATCTGCCTCAATCTAGCACTCAGCCACAGAACTTACCTTTGGTGCTTCTGCATTCTTCGCTGACGTCATCCAATGTTCTTCATGAAGATCATTAAAATTCTTATATAAGAAAAATGACTGCAACAACTCCTCTTCTCTGCTGTTACAGTCATACCCATGCCCTTGGGCCCCCGTGGTCAATGGGGCTGGTCTCCCTTAGCCTGTGGCAGTGGTTTTTGCTGAAAGGATCAACACCCCATGGTGCCCACCAGGAGGAGTGGAGCGCCCATAGTTAATGTGTCCCATACATAATTTCTGTGAAGCCTAAGCAGATGTCTTGGATATCACAGGACAACTCAAATGCTACTAAGTGTCTATGTGTGGGACTTGCAGAAGGACCTTAGTGGTCATCCAGCAGAACAGGTCTCTATAGTTCATTTACAGAACTTACAAATACACTACATTTACCAAATAGATTTCTATTAATTTTAATGGGAGCTTTGACACAAAGCTCACAAATCGCTATCTCTATTGTGGATAGCAGCTGAATGTCATGCTTAGGCTCAGGGATAGGTAGGTGTTACTTAGGAGGCACAATACATTAAAGTCAAGAGAAAAAGCAGGCAATCTGGAGTCTTAACAAAGATACATGTTGCCTTTCAAACAACCATGTTTCCAAAAGGATACGCAGCATTTGTTATCATAGTAATGAAAACTGTCATTTTTGGTGACAGTGCTGCAGAAAGGAACTTTATGCTTTATATTGTTGTTTCAAATGTCACCTGTGTATTTTAAGGGATGATATGTGCTTATATTATCACATTTTGCACACAGCCTTACCACTAAAGCATTTAGAAATTTAAAGATTAAATAGGAATGCTAAGCTTAACTGCAAATAAATTTATATTTCATCACAACTTTGACCTACAGATTTACTTTTAATGTATTTCTTCTCTATTCTGAATTCAACATCAAAATAGCTTATGTTAATAGTCATTTTAGACCTAAAACCTCTATTAACAATTTCATCTGTAAAGAAACAAATGATTTTGTGAGACAATCTTTGATTTATTTAAGTGGACTGCTATTTTTCATTATGAAAACTATGTAACTGCAAAATTATTAGTTCATTATTATGACAATTTTAAAAGCAGGTACAATTAGAATAATAAACACAGGGCTAAAACTAAAATATAGGCATAGGCATATTGTTATATGTATTAGCTTGTGGTGTGATGAAATAATCAAGCATCTTCCTTGTAATTCTAGCTCAGCTTAAATAGTAGCTTTTTACATATACAAATTTCCACTATGTTAGTTCTCTTCTCCTCCTAACTATGAACTCTTTGACATTTATTTTAACACTTATAAAGAAAAATTACTTTCTAAAATGAAGTTATTACGACAGAGTCCCCAGTGATACATATAGGTTTGGGGTTTTTGTTAATGTATTTGCAAGTTTGTACTTCTTTGTGTTTTCATATCTTTTGGGTTCCGAGAAAAACATTTTTAAATGCTGCTGTGTTCCCAAGTCTTTACCAGATATCTTCCTTCCTGATCTATAGGGATGAAAAATCTCTTACCTTCTTTAAAATGAAAAGCTTAGACAAACTTTGCTGAATTTGAAACAAGCTAAACTCACTTTATTTTTTTACCTGTCTCATGATCTCTCCATGGATGATGATAAAGTCATATACATACACTGCTGCAAAGTAAAAAGAATGTCGGCCTGAAATAATCTCAGAAAGACAACAGTAGTACATCTAGCAGATGACTGGCTTGTTACCTCTTTTTTGTGTGTGTTTTCCTGCCTGTTCGTTCGTTCATTCATTCATTCATTCATTCATTCATTCATTCACATTCTTTTTCTGTTTTCTTCAAGAAATCTTCACATTTCATTTCAGCTTCAGCTGAAAACAAGCTGAACGAGTTGGAAATGATATTGGGTTTAATTCTAAGCAATGATTTACATTGCAAGTATGTGTCATTAATAATGACTTATTCTGAGAGGACACTGGGCAGCAGATATCATATGTAAACCAGGAAGTAAGGAACACCTACAGTCATATTTGTCTGGGACTTGTGATTGTTACTGATTTTTATAAAAGGGATGCAACTAACAGAGTTTATCGGCTCCTTTCCTTTATCTACAGGTAGAATTTATTATATCTAATCTACCTTTCTACAGGTAGAATTAATCATATCTGAAGCATTTCATAATTTTTCTTTTAATCATATTTTTAAAACTCTAAGTGCTGGGGGTTCTATTATTCACTAGACTCTGTGTTTTGATAATTACTTGTCCTCATAAATAGATTTTGCTCTTATATATTTAGATTAAATCTCTGTCACAACATGTAGGACTGTTAACTATTCCTATCCATAATAGAAATGAGTATCATAGAATCATAGAATAATAGTCCTATGTTCAATGAAAATAATCAGTTTCTATTTTTATTAATAGCTATATTGATTCAGAGTTAATGAAGCCAATTCAACTGAGTGTAGATTTTGACTTTATTGGACACAATTTCTAAACTATGAAGAACTGTGGAAGCATAAGTTTATTAAAAGACTTTGGGACACTTTCATAACTGGCAGTCAGTATACTTGTTTTAGTGTCAATGGGAGGAATCTTGTTAGGGTACTTCTAGGACAGCCAATTAAAAGACCAAATATCTTCATCAGGCCAATGAAGAATTGATTAGGAAAAGTTGTATGCAAGGGTAATCTAAACTCCTGCCTTTTCTGAAATTCAGGGATATGAGTTAGGTGGCTGTGTTTGAAATCCACTTCTTGTCCTGCCTTGTTGTTTAATTCAGCAGGCTATATGTGGATTTTTAGAATCACTGAATTATTGAATGGCCTGGATTAGAAGGGACCTTCAAGAGCATCTAGTTCCAGCCCCCCTGCCATGGCAGGGACACCTCCCACTAGACCAGGTTGCTCAAGGCCCCATTCAACCTGGCCTTGAACACCTCCAGGGAAGGAGCATCTACAACCCACCATAGGCAACCTGTTCCAATGTCTCATCACCGACTTGTCTTGTAACTTGATGAGAGTTCTGTTGTTGATTATTAACCTTAGAAAGGTAAGAAGGAGATCTTGGGTTACATTCCTTCAATGCGGATTATTTGTGCACAGTCCCTTGAAAAATCAATGAATTAGAAAAACAGTTATTCTGGGGCTTAAGGTTAAAACAGAGATCAACTGATATCATGTTGGTATTTGAAAGCAATTTCACTTCAATGAAAGCCTCTTACTTCCACAAAGAGTTTTGACAGTTCATCTCTAAAAAAAATATGTGCATAAGGAACAGGAAATGCAAAAGGAAGGGAAAGGATTTTGCAATGAAAGCATTTAAACTTGATTTCTGTTTTATCTAAGTTCTGTCTGAGGTAGTTAAAAGTATTTTGGAGATTTTCTACCTTAAAGTATTCAATTTGCTTCTTAGACAAAACTTTCAGTAGAGCTAAAATTGTATGTCAGCTTTTTGGCTGTATGATCGTCAAAACACAGGATATGATTGCAACTTCTACTTAAGAGCTAGGCAGTACAACCATGATTTTAGAGTGTTCTGACATTTTCTGTCGATATTTGCTATTTATTCTTGTATGATAGAGCTCTGTTTTCTTTTTGCCTTTCCTTGGGTTTTCAAATATGTTAAGGTTTCTGAATTTAAATTTGTACCTCTTTGTACTGCCACTTTATCGTTACTAACCCCTTGCCCTTTCTTTTCTCATCTATATTTTATTACTATTAGAATGGGTGCTTTACCTTCTGTGAATCACTTTGATGTTTTTTCCATAGACTATTAATCCCTTGGTTTTCTTTAAATTATTTCATTAGGACATTGCTTATTTTTCTTCATTTAAACTTCAAATACATTTGGGTTGGGAGAGTTATTAATAGACTCTTTATTCAAGGGTTTCGATTTTTAAAATTATTTCATGAGCTTTAACTTAGGACTTCAATTTGACAATTAAAATGTTGTGTTCATGTCTAGCCACTCTCCACAAGTACAAAAACATATCACTAGCACAGTGCAAAATTTTGTTGAGTACAGAAATTACTTAGAGACTATTTTTAGATATCCATGTTATTATTATTCTTTTAATCAGCATTCTATCATTATGTTGCTTAGAGTGCAAAATTAATATATCACTATCTTACCTGTTTTACTTATGTGTGTATTTTTCTTATGTTACCATTATCATTTCCAGTCTTTTGTTGAAATCACATATAGCCATGACATTATGAAGTTCTGGAAAGAACACATCTGGCAAGAAATTATAAAAAATATATTTTTTGTTTAAAGTATCACATGATTTTCCCATTTACTAATTCTCATTTTTAGTCAGTACCACTTCATTTACTACCAGGGGTTCTTATGCCAACTTCCTATCTATTTCCTGATTCTAGGAAAGGTGAAGCTCTTCTTGGAGTATAGATATGTAAATGTATCTCCTCTCCTGCTCTTATTCCAAGAATATTGATGTAATAGCCATTCAGATATAAAATTACTGGAGCCAATTAAAGAAATTTACCCTAGTACTTCAAAGTTTTCATGATTTTGTTTTACTTTCTATTCTTTCTGGTTTGTTTTCAATAATATATTATTTTAAAACAAATTCTTCATCTACTCTCAGTACTCAAATATATAGTTCCCATTTAAAACCCTCATCAATGTAGCCTTGGTCTCTGTAAAAAAAAAAAAGAAGAAAATTGAAAGAAATACCCTTTCCATGAAAAGTCTGTGTTACACATGTTAGCTTTTAAAAAACAATTTGAATGTATACAAACAAAGCATCAAAGGAAGATGTTGGGTTTTTTTTCCTAGTTACACTGTGGCAGAACATGTGTGCCACTGTATGCACGTAGGTGCAGACGGATGGACTCCTGAGCCAGGACTGGAAAATCAGGGTGCCTGTTACAGATGGCTGTGGTTCTGAAAGACTTCGGGGTTTTTTGGTTTTGTTTGTTTCTTTATTTTCATAGATCTGATAAAGACAAGGAAGTCCAGTAGCTGCTGTCATTTCCTTTGCAAGCATGATATAGGATCTGTCACCTCTTCAAATGGACTGATGTATTAGATAGAGTAAGAGCCTGTGTAGACGTGCTTTCCTGTCAGGTTGTTTTCTCCAAAGCATTACTACCCTCTGCTAAAATGGAAAGGTTGGCAGCAAGGTCAGACAAGATCAGACAGCATACCAGGTACACAACAGGTAGTTGCTGTTGACAGACTATATGCAGCTGGAAGAATCCAGATGGGCTGTAATTTCCTAATATTGTCCGATTCAAGATATGAGCCTAAAACAAGTCTTTGAAAGCAGATCCTCTCAAACTCTGAGGTGTCTGAAAATAAGAAATCAATTTCACTGTGGATGTTTTTGAGGAAACAACAGAAATAGAGCCGGGAAATTTTGTCTTCAGTTATTGCAAACATGCTGATATGCTCTTGTAATAATGGCTACTTCTACCCCTAGTAGGTTTCATTTTTGCACTTCAGAAGACAGAATTTCTTCATTGCTGCTTGTATCAATACTAAACAATAAACAAAACCACTGATTTGTCAATATCTGTATATATGTATTTTTCTTTTTCTATTTTTATTTTCATGAAAGTAAGTCAACAAAAGTAAATTAATGCTTTTTTTAAAATCAAGTTTTCTTACCAAAATGATGCACATATAGTGCTCATACATTTTTCCTTACTTCATTCAGTTGAACCTTCTAAGCTGCAATACTAAGGAGCTAGCATAGTAAATGTCAGAAAAATGCTATTAAGGCTTTTAAATGCATTTCTTTTTTGAAGTATGATTTGCACCGAATCTTCAATATTTTGGTAGCGTTTTGTTCACACTTACCTTAAAAAAAGAGATACATTCTCACTTTCAACTTCATCATGCTTGTGGCAAGATTTTTTTGAGACTAAAAACCAAAAAAAGTATAGAAAAATGTAGCAAAATAAGGCTTTAAAATATCCTCTATGCTCAACAATAAAGATCAAAAAACATTTACTGAAGATGTGAAATTGATAGATGTCACTTTTTTTTTACCTGTCACATTTCTTTTTACAGCAGTGGGGTATTTCCTAGCCTATTTGTATTGTAGGTAAAACCAGACAATAAGGACTGTGGAAAATGGAGTTACTGAGTACTCAGACCTTCCAGCTTCTCTGGAAAGGGTTCTAAGGATCTGTTAGTCTCCTGATCTGTATGAGCTGTCTTGCATTTGTAGAGTGCACAGTGCCTATTATTCCCCCTGGTTCAAAATGTGTATCTTCTTTGAACAGCAGTATTTGGTTCTTCTTTTTTTTTTGCTACATAGGGTCTCATCTAGACCTCAGACTGTTACTTTCTGTGCTTCCAGAATGAATGTTGTTCTGCCTGCAACACCACTTCTTAATCTAATGTAAAGCCATGACTAAGGGTTTATGCACTGACATAATCTACTAATGAGTTTTCGACTATGCTGTCTTTACTTTTTCAGGGTGGAAATAGTATATTTGACCACTACTGTTATTTCTATTTTGAAGAAACACCTCTTTTTCTTCTCCACTCCCTCATTAAATTGTGTGAATACCAACAAAACCAAACCAGATCAATAAGAAAGAAGTCAAGTCTGTCCCATATTTATTTATTTAACCTTTATTGATGGGCAGTTATCTTTCCCTGATTTGACTACATATGACAGAATCTGGAAAGTTATAACATTTTGATAGTCTGGGGATAACTATGTTACAAATCAGAATAACAAATCACACAGCAAAAAACATCATAGTTTCATAGAACTATAGCATTATTTTTGTTGGAAAAGACTTTTAAGATCAAGTCCAGCCACTAACCTAACACTGCCAAGCCCACCATTAAATCGTGTCCCGAAGCACATTATCTACACATCTTTTAAATACCTCCAGAGACTGTGACTCCATCACTTCTCTAGGCAGCCTATCCCACTGCTTAACAATCTTTTCAGTGAAGAAGTTTTTCCTAACATCCAATCTAAACCTCCCCTGGTGCAACTTGATGCCATTTCCTCTTGTCCTATCACTTGTTACTTGGGAGAAGAGACTGATCCCCACCTCGCTACAACCTCCTTTCAGGTAGTTGTAGATTGTAAAATAATACATTAATTGTAGTTGTAAATAGGCCAAGGCCTTAACCCTGGTATGGAACAGCCTGGCCACCTTGTATCCATACAAATTCACTGAATCTTACTATCATTCTCATAAGAACTTGGCATCTTGACTACACATAACTATGATTAATTGCACCACAGGCAGTTGATTCATGCCACTGTTCATTAATGCCTGATCTGAGACTGTCTCCATCAGTGCATGCTCAGATTTTTCTAAAATTTGGTTTATTTCTTAAGCTGAACCTACTATGTATTGAGTTGTTTGGGGCATCAGGTTCCATTTCAATATTTCAAATAATTCCTTCTGTATTTGAAAAGAAAGCATTCTTAGCTTCTTTTTTTCTGTTACTTAATTCACACTTTTTTCATATTTTTTTTTCACAGAACTGCCCACCTCAAAGATACAAAGATAGTGTGTTTAAAACTGCTACAATAACAAAAAGGGGTTCATACTACAAAGAGGTCTAGTTTGCCTGCAGCAGGGAAGATATCTTATCAGTTGTATTGTTCTGCTCCACGTTATGGAAACCTTTATGGTTCATGACTTCTACTTGAAAAGTACATCTTAGTATAATGTTATCACTGAGAAGTAAACCACAGTTATATGGTTTCCTGTAGCATTCAACTTGGCAATAGGGCAATTTTTCCTTTCTTGCCTTTTCTTTCTCTTTTCTCTTAACTTAGTGATTCCTTAAAAACTTCTTGCTCTATAACTGTTGTTTGAATGTATTCTAGTAAATGCACAATACGTTTCTTGAGATAGTGTAATAGTAATAGGTGTTATCATGCTCAAATTTCAAACATTTGCACAGCTTTCAATAACATCTATTGGGAGGGAGGATGCATCCCTTTCAGCAGGAAATGAAGTCTGTAAAGAACCCCTGTGTAGTCAAATCCTACTCTCTTCCCTTAGAGAATACTCATGCATTCAGCTGGAAGTAGCCTTTACATATGTAAGTGTTCAATGAACACAGACTCTCTCAGGGGTCTGTTTATGTTTTCTGCTTTTCAAGGAGTAGTCCTTTATCAGATAGCTTAGATGTGCTCTGGGACCTGAGTTATTCTGCTAAATTTAAATGATTTGATTCTGAAATACAAATAACCTAAAATATATAACAATGACATCTGGTATCTCAGAAGCTGAATTTGTTTATGAATAGTAGGGTGGTGTTCATTAGCTTTGGGTGCATGATGTAAAGTCTATGACACTCAAGATCTGTATCTCTACTTATACATACTGTGGATATCTATTAAAAAGATTCAGAAGTAGTTCCACTCCAGGTCCCATGATTTTCCTTTATTGTGTGTGTCTCTCTGCTTTGATGCAGCATTTGGAAACAAGCTAGCAATTTAGTAGTAAGAATAAAAGGAATAAGAATTATATTTTATTTCAGGAAATATTCAAGTATCATTTGACCAATATATAAAACTCATCACAGACGAAAATCAATAGCCACATTTCAGTGCCTAACCTACACTGTTGATAAAATTAAAATAACTTTATTTAGCTATGTGTTAAAAATGCACTGTTTTTTGGTTGTTGTTTTTTTTTTAATGAAAGTGAGAAATTAAAGTTTATGACTTTACTGGCTTTTGCATTTCAAACAACCTATTAAAAAATGCTACAATACTCACATTCAGTCTCCATGGACCTTTAAAAAATCTGAAACTTTAAATATTTCCTTCCTTATCTATCATAGTTTGAATTAAATGATCCATCTCCATTTTTATATTCTGGATGATCTATAATTTTATTGTATAACAACAGCAACAACAGTGCCTGTTCCTAGGGCTTCAAGAATTGCTGCCACATTAAATGCTTATGTGATCTAACAAAATGGGAGGAATTTATCATAACAAACCATGTGAAACAGAACTGTCTTCTGGATTTATTTTTTCAAAGTGGAGGCAGACTTTAAATTAAAGTTTTGCTTCTTCTGTACGTGTCTTTCAAAATAGGCCTAACTCCAAATGTTAACATATCAGATCATGCAAATGAACAATATTTTAAGACTCTCACAAAAAAGACACCACTCTACCAGGGAATAAGACAGTCTCCTATTTAGTAAGTATCTGAGACAAGAGAGTTCTTAAATGCAGATATGTTTTAAAATTCTTTTGTAAGTTTTTATATTATGATAATTCAGAAAAATATTAGAACATAGTCTCCTCTAATTTATTTCCTCTAAAATTCTCTCACAAAGCTAATCCTGTCTCTGTGTACTTAATGCAGATGTTTCACTCTATTGAAACTCATTCCTTTCTGAAAGTGAGTTAACAAAAGAAAATTAATCAAATTTAAAATTAGAAGCTATAATCCCTCTATATTTATAATACTGATAATGGTATCCTTAATGATTAAAGCAAAAATGAATTTGATAAATTTTTCTATTTCTCACAACTGAACCTGTCTAATTAATGTCACTGTGCTTACTTTGTAAAGTATCTCTTGCCTGTTTCACCCTATGTTCCTTAGTAAGCATTATTATACTGTCACATGCAAAAACTGTACAGAATTTTTTTAAAAAATGTTAAACTAATTTAAAATAATTATGATCATTGGAAGATAAATGGACATAAACCATTCTTAGAAAAATAAGAAAATGCCAGTGCTGTGCACTTTCTAAAGGAACCTCATGTAACACCATTTTGAGTCACTATCATTAGAATCAATTACTTTGAACTTTCATCAAACTGACATACTGGTTTGATGTATCAGAATAATAATTTTCTTCCAGTGTAAAATAGATCCTCCACTTCATCATCTTCCTGCAATTTGTCTTTTCTTTGGCACTATTTGTTTTCATCTCACCCTTATTTGCCAGTGGATTTATCAAATATATGCATTAAGCAACTGATTATTTGCTGCAGGTTAGAGAGTAGTCATGAGCTCCCATGTATCCAAATTAACTTCTAGCTTGTGTTACCTTTTAGGTAAACCCTATCTTTTCTGCAGAATATCCATACTCCTTGCAAATTTCAGGACATTGAAAATGTGGTTTAATATGTATAATAATTGCTTTAATCATTTTAATTGTGATTATACTGCTCAAAGTTCTTATATAACAGCATTTCTTGTAATCTCTCATTAACACTCCTTATATTCTTCTGAACAAATCTTCAGCAGACCAGAGTAGCCTGGATGACAAACACTAAGAATTACTGGTTACTAGGCAGTATATTCTCAGATCAAGCTTTAAAGAAGTGACATATGTCATAGGATATTTTTTCCCCCTGAAAATCAGTTGAGTTGCATTGTGAGATTCTGTTGAGAACTTTCAGTTTATTACATGTATTATAGAACATACTTATAATGTATTAGTGAAGGTCAGCATATTGACAGCTATTTGGATAAAAGAATTTTATTTATTTAGACCAGATATGAAAATTGAATATGTGCATAACCTAGAAACTGGTTTTAGCTATTATGATAGAAAGAAGAAAATCTACTTTCTTCATATTCCAGAAAAAATAAATCATATATTGTCGGAGTATTTTCTTTCAAACAACAATAATAATCAAATGCACTAAAATTGCCATCTTGATGTCAGTAGGATTTCTTGTGAAATATGTTGCTTTGCAAACCAAGTGACAACTTACATCTATATATACGTTTATTCAGTTGAGCAATCAACAAAGCATTTATGGGAAGACTCAACTGAGCATAGTTTTGGGGTTTTTGGTGTATATGTGCAACATGTGGAGAAAACAATTGCCACCACTTTATCCTCTGTGAGATTAAATCTAGCAAAGGATTTACAATCAGAAAGGGAAATATAGAAATTAAGTCTCTTAGATTAAGTTAACTTATTTTAGCAATCTTTTTTGATAAGTTTCCTTCAAGAAGTTCAGTGGATGAAATGAAAAGACTATCACAAAACTTGCACAAGATTTTTTAATCAGTAACTGAAAACAGTTTTTCTCCATGAAACACTTAATGGAGTTTATTTGATTTTGAATTCTCCAGTAAAGGCTCTTAATTTTCTCCAAAGGAAACCATCTCTCTAATATAATATGGCTTTTTGGCCAGAGGTCATTTAGTTCCAATCCTTAACTGATTGTACAACAGAAACAGGATTAGTCTGTTTTGATTTTGTTCCCCATGCCTTAAAATTATATGTTGTTCTCAGACTTTGTAATAGATTAGTCAAGTTTCAGTGATCCAGTCCCTGCAACCAAGCCACGTGGGCGCTGTGGCTGCCCCTCCACCACAAACAAAAGAGTTTTAAAATGCTTTTTTGAGTTGAGATAAGGAGAGTTTAATACAGAAACACATAAGAAACAATCGCAGTAACAACAGCAATAACAACAGCAAGAAAGAAATCTACAAAGAAGTGATACCACATAGACAAAGAGACACTCCCGAGCGGGATCGGTCACAGACCGCGAGTCTCCAAAACCCCGTCTCCCCCCACCCAGAACCGGAATTCGCCCCAGGTCAGGATGTCAGCATGGTATAGAATAGCCTGGCTGCACCAAATTAACCCTGTGCTGTCCAAACCAGGACAGACTTATTTCATACCACTACAAAATATATTTCTGTGTGACACAGGGAATCAACTCTGACTAACAATGGCAACTGTCTCCTGCATCAAGGGGTCTTTATAAGAAATGAATACATATAGTACATAAAACAGATCACAAAAATTACAAAAACTCACACTACTGAAGCTGTATGATAAAACTAGAGGTCAAAATGACACCCACAAAGTCATAACAGATTAAACTAAATCAAAACTTTTCTATATGTCTTTAGCAGATTGTCTGGTAACTAATTGATTTCATCATAATCCACATCTTTCTGAGGAAATATCTGGAGCTGCAGGTGTTGGAGGTTTCCTCAGGGAATCATACTTGCCAATTCAATATTCAATCAACAACACTGGATTGTCAAGGGGCATATGCTTGTGTGGCTTACTATTCTGCTAAACTGTATGGCTTTCAGCAAAACTCGTGATGGTAACTGGAAACCAGAAAGTGGCTCTGACCATTAACATTGTAGAAACAGACAGCTGTTAGAAGGTTTTACTTCCTGCAGAGATAGACAACTTCAGTTAAGCAAACCTTGGTAATCCCCAGTTTAGCAGAATGTGCTAAAGCCATCTTGTTTTACTTTATGTGGCGCTATGAGTCCCACTTTATGGGCAGCAAAAACAACACCATGGACTTCGGAAGGGGGGACTTGGGCCTGTTTAGGATGCTGGTAGAGAATGTTCCTTGGCAGACAGTCCTAAAAGACAAAGGGGTCCAGGGGGACCAGACCCTGTTCTAGAAGAAATTCTTAAAGGCACAGGAGCAGAATGGCCCCATATGCTGCAAGACAAATGTCGGGGAAAAAGACCAGTCTGGCTGAACAGGGAGCTTTTGCCGAGACTTAGGAGAAGGAGAAGTGTCTACCACCTCTAGAAGAAGAGGCAGGCTACTCAAGAAGAATACAGGGATTTAGTTAAGTCATGTAGAAAGAACGTGAGAGAGGCAAAAGCTCAGCTAGAAATCAGTCTAGCTGCTGGGGCAAGAGATAATATAAAGCAATTTCACAAATACATTAATAACAAAAAAAGAGTCAGAGAGAATCTCCATTCTCTATTGGATGGGAGTGGGAACATTGTCACTGAGGATGAGGGAAAATCTGAGGTACTTAATGGTGCCTTTGCCTTGGT
>VZZY01001238.1:0-36144 GCA_013400335.1 Eurystomus gularis
TTCTATGATTCTATGATAAAGGGACTCTGATGTGCAGAGGACCAGCTTGCTCAGATATGCAGCTGGAATGGGACTGTTGCAGAGGCATGGAGGGCTGAAACAAGAGAATATGGGATAAACAGAGCTCTACAGAAAAGTGGTACACCTGTACCCTCTGGAGGTTTTCATGCCAACCTCTGTCCTCCTCACATACCCACTTGGAATCTTGGACCAGAATTCAAATGGAAGCAGCAGACCTTCATCCCATGCAGTTTTCATCAGTTCATTACTTTTCTGGTCCGCTCTACTACAGAAATGCTCCATTTGCACGCTGTGCAAAGCTCAAGCCTTGGTTCCCAGCTCACATCTGGCTCTCACAGCTGAAGTTTTGCCAGAGCAAAGAAGTCAAGCTTACTCACAGGGTTGAAGTTATGTACACAAGGGACCACATGAACCCATCTTCTCACCAATGCATACCACTTTACAGCATACCTTATCTACATAATCAAGCTAGATCCTAATACCCGTCTGGATGATAACCAAGAAATGATTTCTTTAGCTACATTTCCATCAGCTCTTTTTATGATGTTTCCTCATTACCTGTTAAGTTAAACATCTTACTATGTGTTGTCCATTAAAGATTTAGAACTCAGATACAGCCAAGCTTAAAAATTCATGCTCTGCCCTTGGTTTGACCATCCCTCACACAGCTGCTAACATGCTTGACTGGGGGCCCTCTGACGAGCAGGTTGAGCTGCATATGCACTAGCAAATGCCCTGCAGGCACCCCTGGGCTGAGCAGCAATGCTCAAAATGGCACTTTAACAAGGTACCAGAAGACTGTTGAATCCCATGCTGCAGCCTTCTGAGATGAACACAAGGCGTCTTCAATTACTTTTCTTTTTTTCAGGTACCTTAATAACAAGAACAGCAGGGTTTGCATCCTTCAGTAACATTCTGGAAAGCATGAGTTTGCAAACCTCCCAAGAATGTGGTTCTTGTTACAAACACACAATAAAACACAGTCTCCAAATCCCACCCAGTTACATGTCTGCAGCCACACAGCCAGCACAGTGTTGCCTGCTCTGAGCCAGGCCACAACACCAAGCATGGTCTGATGTTTTCACACTTCACAGCTAAGCATGGCCTCTAGTTGCTCATTTTTACCCAGCCAGACGTTTCCTAGCAATACACAGTCCAACACGCGTTACTACTGGTTGTTTGATCCAGTGATGAACTCCATGTATCAACCAGCCAAGACTATTGATTTTTTTTTAACTTGTTTACTTTCAGAGATTCTCAAAAGTGATGCTTTTCTGAAAGATTTAGAAGGCACTAGGCTTCACAAAAGGGGAGAAAGAATGAAAGGCTTGACAAGATTTTATGTAGCATTTATTCCGTCTAACAAAAGAGCTATAGAAAACCAACACCTACAAATATCCAGCAGTGTTCTTCCCCGTGTTTCTAGGCATATTATTGCCTTAATTATCACAGACAGCTAAAAAAAAAAATTCTAAATACACTTGTTCTATTATCATAGAATGGTTTGGGTTGGAAGACCACCTAGACCCAACCCCCCTGATACGGACAGTGATATCTTCCACTAGACCAGATTGCTCAAAGCCCCATCCAACCTAGCTTTGAACATTTCTAGGGAAGGGGCATCCACAAGCCCCCTGGGCAACCAGTTCCAGTGTCTCACTGCCCTCACAGTAAAGAATTTCTTCCTTATATCTAAATCTACCCTCTTCCAGTTTGAAGCCATTACCCCTTGTTCTAGCACTACAAGCCCTTGTAAAAAGTCCCTCTACAGCTTTCTTGTAGGCCCCCTTTGCATACTGGAAGCTGCTTTAAGAACAGCCCAGAGCCTTCTCTTTTCTAGGCTGAACAACCCAAACTCTCTCAGCCTGTCCTCATAGGGGAGGGGCTCCAACCCCTGATCATCTTTGTGGCCCTTCTCTGGACCTGCTCCAACAAGCCCATGTCCTTCTTTTATTGAGGTCCCTACAGCTGGACGAAGTACTCCCCCGCAGGGGACGTCTCAGAGCAGAGTAGAAGGCAAGAATCACCTCCCTCAAGCTGCTGGTCACACTCATGCAGTCCAGGATATGGTTGGCTTTCTGGGCTGCAAACACATATTGCTGGGTCATGTTGAGCTTCTCCTCAACCAACACTCCCAAGTCCTTCTCCTCGGGGCTGCTCTCAACCCATTCCCTGCCCAACCTGTATTTGTGCTTGGTATTTCTCTGACTGATGTGCAGCACCCTACACTTTGCCTTGTTGAACTTAATGAGGTTCACACAGGCCCACCTTTCAAGCCTGTTCAGGTTCCGCTTGATGTCCTCCAGCATGTCAACTGCACCACACAGCTTGGTGTTACAGGCAAACTGGCTGAGGGTGCACTCAATCCCATTGTTCATGTCACCAACAAAGATGCTAAACAGTGCTGGTCCCAATATTAACCCCCTGAGGAATGCTGCTTATCACTGGTCTCCATGGACACTGAGCCCTTGACCACAATTCTTTTGAGTGTGACCATCCAGCCAATTCCCTATCCACCAAGTGGTCCATCCATCAAATCTATGTCTCTGCAATTTAGAGACAAGAATATCATGCAGGACATTGTCAAAAGCTTTGCACAAGTCCAGGTAGATGATGTTGGTTACTCTTCCCTTACCCACCAATGCTGTAACCCCATTGTAGAAGGCCACCAAATTTGTCAGGCACCGTTTGCCCTTAGTGAAGCCATGTTGGCTGTCATCTCCTTATTTTCCATGTCCCTTAGCATAGTTTCCAGGAGGATCTGCTCCACGATCTTGCCAGGCACAGAGGCAAGACTGGCCTGTAGTTGCCCAGGTCTTCCTTTTATCCCCTTTTTTAAAAATGGCATTATGTTCCCCCTTTTCCAGTCAGCAGGAACTTCACCAGACTGCCTCAGTTAAGTTATCCACCTCAGCTGTTTGCATTTAAAAATAATCCCACAGCACAAAACCCCTGAACTGCTCCTTCCAGAAAGATTTGCTGCCTTCTCACTCTTTTTTCTTCTTCTCCCTCTCCTAACTTGTACATCTCTCCTCTGTTCAGATCAATGTTATGTGAGTAATTGAATTCTCAGATCTGCTGCAGAACTGGGAGAGCATGTACATGGTGGGGAGGGGAAGTTGCTATGGGAAAGAGGGATGCAATCTTTTTGCATCCAATATCCCTTGGTCTTATCCATGTACAAAGTTCATCTGAGATCTGCTTCCCAGGAAAGTGTCCTACAGCCAGTAGGTTACAAGGCCTTATGAGGTGGGTGGCCTTCAGTTTCTCCTGCTGGAGTTGTCCCCTTTTGCACAAAATGCTTGAATATTTGTGACCAGTCCAATGGAGAGAAGATGACACAGTGATCTTTTGGAGGAAAGTCTCACCTGGCAGATGGGACATTGGAGCTCCAGCTCTTGCTGAAAAGGATATTCAAGAGCTCTGCGCAAAATGGAGCAGCATCTGACAGGGATGTAAAGAGTCCTGCTTCCCCTACTAATGCAGCACTGCTTGATGGCTTAGGTGCTCTCCTGCGATGTGGGAGTTGAGTCCAAACTCCTTCAGGAAGAGAAGGAATTTAAACCTGGAATTTCTGCTTCCTGGGTGACAGCTCTAACCAGCTGGTTAAATACACAAAAGAAAACCACTGGCCATTTTTATAAATCTAACTCCTGATACTTTTTCCAGTTGTGAGTATTAATACATCCAGAATTTGTAAGTAGTTCCAAGAAAGAATAGATTTCTTTCTTAATTGAAGAAATTACTCTGGAGAGGTGCAGCCAAGGAAGAACAGTGAGCTGTAATTTAGGCTGTAACTTCTCCACGGCAAGGATGAATGAACTATTTTCTTTACCCAGTGCTGAACACCAGTGGAGTCGGGATCTTCTATCACCCTCAGGCAACACCCTCGAGGAAAGAATGAATAATATTTATCAGTTTACACTGAAACAATTGGAGTGTTATCAGATAAAACTCCCAATCAATGCAATAGGCACTAGGAAGCCTTGTTAACAGGGAATAATATTTCTGACACTCTCAGCTCCTCGTGGTCCCTCTGAAGTGCTGTGACCACAACTCACGTGTGTGCAAGCCTCTGTGGCCAGGGTCTCTACAAGCATCTTCCTGCACTGCACCTGCTACTCACGATGAACTACCTCATTTGGAGCTACCTCAAACAGCTCGAGATGATGTGGCATGGTGTTGCATGGAGGGTCCCTAATGTATCAGATAGCAGTTTGGGGGTTCTCAGTCTTCAACTGAATTGCCTCAGTAGCATTTATGTGGAATGTAGGTGCCCAGGAACCTTTGTGGATCTGAGCCAAGAAATTTTATTATTAATTTGTATTGCTACATTTTAAGAGTTAAGATTTCTGGGGTAGAAGGTAATTGCCCATTCAGCAACCTCCTTCCTTCCTGTCTCATTAGAACTGCCCAAAGGATATCAAAGATGCGGCTTTTCATTTAAGGTGTTCAAAATACAGCCTTGTAAATTCAAATTCACCCTGAAAACCAGAAAGAAAAAAAAAAAACAAAAAGCCCACAAAAACAGTTTTCCCAATCAAATATGACAAATTCAGCTGTAGAACATATTTTAGTCTTTTTAACTTTTAAAGAAAATACATCAGAATGGTAAATATCTTGTCTGCTTTTTAAAAACTAGAAAATCAAATATCTTCCACTGGTGAATTTGTCATATTTGATTTGAAAAGCACTGATTTCTCTCTTCTGCATTTCATTTCTAAATGAATATATACAATGTAAATGAATTTATGTAATATATACAGCCCGCTTTAAAAAGAGAGCCATTCATCAATGGTACATTAGCCTAGCTCTAAGCTGCCAGCACAACCGACACAAAAATAGAACAACTGCAATATAAAACTATACGCAGCTCATTGTGGATGCTGAAACCTGTTAATGACATATGAGCAAGTTACAGAGCAGATACTGCAATTGTTTCAGGCGGCATGGGACCAAAGAATACACATGTGTACATGAGTGTAGCATCTCCTTCAAAATGGTATTTACTTCCTCAAATGCTTAAGAAAATTTTCTGAGTAGTAGCCAGCTCCTCTCCCTCTTTCCTCCCTGCCCTTTGAGAGAAGCTGGCTGAAAAACCAGGAAGAGTGAAGAAATGGGGAAAATTTTCTACTCCCTTACATAAAAATGGAAATGAAAACTCTTTGTAAAAGATCTGGCTAAACCAGGTACGATTCCAAATTGGAAATGTTACTACAGCAGCTCATGGCCGCAATAGCTGAAGCAAGTCAATCTGCTGCTCTCTGCTGCAGTCCAGCCCCTGCAGTGCACTAAACCTCCCAGGTCAGCCAAACTCACGTACTGTTGATAACCCTGGCTGAGATGCACCACAGAAGGCGTAGCCGAGTTGATGGCAGCCCCACAGGGGAGCTCACTTCTCCAAACACTCACAGGCAAGCGTTCAAGTCCATACATTTTTGAAAGCTCATTATTTTAAACCCAAATACTGGAGGCTAGTTTTGCTCTACTTTACTTTTGCCTGCTTTGTCACACACAGAAGAGACTACCTCTTCACAAAACCTCAATGGTTCCCTGTCAATTCCAAGAGAGGAATTTTTTTTTCTTTTTTCTTTTATTTTTTTCAGAAAAGATATCAAATACCGTAAGGCTTGCAGTAAAACTGCAGGAGTTGGCAAAAGTGCAGCTGTAATTATAATGGGCTATTGTTCTCTGTGAAGTTTGAGAATATTTATATACGGGTGGCTTCCATCAGCTAGAAGCCAACAGACCAGACGCCCAGGGGCCAGGCAACGCAGACAGCACACCAGCCTCGCTGGCATCACCGGTGCCTGCCAACTCGCGTGCCTGGCACCAAGGCATCATCTACAGCACTTACATGGCGTCAGTATGGCTTTGCTGGTGGTGCAACAGCCCAGAATACAACAACTACTAGCTTTATGGATTACAAGAGTGGAGAAGATCTAGTCTTCCCATAAATGATATCTGCAATTTAACACTGTAAGACTCTTAGGAATATTTTTTGCATGCCCTCTATCCAAATTTTCAAACACCTTCTCGTGAGATATAGACAGTAATACCATGATTAAGCTATTTCTCTGAATGATAAAAGTGAGAAGGCCACAGTTCAAAGTTGAGATCAGTTTTAGCCAGTATTAACTTTCAAGAAAAAGTATCATGTTTTAGCCATATATTTAGACACAGTTGGTTGCGACCTGGAATTTTATGGCTTGGTTAGAGAACTTAGATTCTCCTTGAGCACACAAAAGCATCAGGTACTAGAGCACATTGAGACTTCTAGAAACTAGACTCTGAATTACAATTAGATGTATCTATCTAATCAAGAGCATGTCTTAATATATCCTAATTATACAGTCTTGACAGCTGGATGAAATATGAGATACTGAGAACCACTGACCAAGCAATTTTAAAGGTTGGCCTAACATTTTTCTTATCCCTCAAGGAGGGAGAGAACAAGTACTTTACCTTTCTGAGGAATAATGAAGCAGGGATGAAAATAGTGATCATGACTGACTAATCCCTAATTGCCAAATAAATCTCTGTAGCTGTCTGATATCTGTATAAACAAATGCTTACTCCACTCCTGTAAAGCCTTTCTATAGACTGGACAGTTCCTACAACCTGGCTCCAATTACCTTTCGATTAGAAATACCATATGAAATATCCTATGGAAATGGATCCGCAGCCTGATCTTGGCTTGGATTCCCTGGAGGAATTCTGCCACATTAACATACTAACCTATGCTATATGTTCTGAAACTCTGCTTGCTGGGCATTTCTGGTCAAGAGAAAGTGGCATTGGTTTAGCAGTGGCAGTCCTCAGAGCTGAATTCTGCTTGAAGATAATATTACATGTCCCTTCTTACTATTGTAAATAATTTACATACTAGTGAGTATAGCTGAGAAAAAGCCCATTAATCATCTGCACCTAGACAAAAATAGACACATAAATAGAGACACTTCCTCTGAGCCAATTTCCAATCACTCAGACTTCAGTAAGAGACTGAACAGTTGAACCATGAAGTGAGAGAACAAGGGAATGAGGAGACAACACTGAAGAATATCTCTTATGTTCAAGATGAAAGGGCAGCTCATGGGAGAGAGGAGGGGACACAATTTACCCTCACTCTCCTGCTGTGCTCCTTTGCAAATGCCTACCACCACATTAGAGAAAAGAAAGGAAAAAAAAACAGTGAGTAGTAGACTACTGGGAAAACATAGTCCTCGGAGAAGGCTGCAATAAATAATGTCTGAAAACAACTGGGTTTTTTATTAAAAAGCAATTGGGACTGAGGGAACAGGAGATTCAGCTAAGGTGTGATTTAAACTCAGCACCTAAAATAACGTGAGAAAAAAATAAACAGATGATAAAAATAAAGACACATCTAACGTCCAAACTACCTGTGTACATGGGTCCAGGCCCTGGTCTGTCAGAGGACTAAATGTTCTTTGTTGTGTGAGCTCCAGAGGGATATCTGAAGGACCTAATTTTTCACAGCTCCACACCCCTGTTCTTGGGGCATGGCTCTCGCTTGGTGCCTGCCCTGCTCCTGATGACACCTCCATGAAGACCTGTCACAGTCTTCAGCATACGGGTCTGGTGCCTAATTTATGACATCGAGACATTATTTGCAATAAAGAGTTTTTCATTCTCTAAATACACTAGCACAAAAGGACCAGTACTTTCCCAGTACTGGCCATTTTGCTGGCATGAACACACCCATTTTTCTTCAGGAAAGCAAGCAAGCTTCACCTCATATACTGTGTACCCACCACATGCATAACATTGTCTGCTCCAGCGTTTGGATTGCCACAACCACGTGCCAGAGCAGCAAAGTCCAGGTTCACTCCCAGTAACCTCCAGTTACTTTGGCATCCTGTTGCCATACAGTTTGGCTGTGTGAATGCTCACACAAAGCAGTACAGTATCCAGGTTTGGGCCACGTGACAAAGCTTTGATTTATACACTGATAAGCAACTGTGTACACAGTTGTACTAGACTTTACGGATCAGATCATGGATGGGGATCCATTTTAATGTGCTAATAGTTTCATTACCTACCCATTTCAACCATGAACATTATACACTTAGAGTATTTGGGGCTCTGGATTTCAGAAGAAATTCTTGATTAAGAGCCAACTCATAACCTTTAATTAATTAGCAGACATCCAAGCATAACATCCTTGAACTTTCAGGAGAATTAGCGTAAGAGATCCGAGCAATTAGTTAGTGCATTTCAGAATCAGACAAAGACAAGAGTGCATGAAGGGAGAAAAAAAAATGTTTTTCTGAAGAGATAACAAGATATAATCCCTATTCGATGATAAAAAAAGAAAAAGAAGAAGAAAGAAAAATCAGACATTAAAGTGCTGGTTCTAATTTCATTAACATTTTCTTCTTAACATCCAGGATGCCCCGCGCCTTTTAAATTTCTGCTAAATAATCAAAATGTTAGTGTCGTCTGAACTGCAGTGGGCTTGGCAGTTCAGGTCAACTCCAAGACACTCTCATCTAGACTTCCCCATAGTCATCTCTCAGCAAAAGGTGCAGTAGGACCTTGCTGGTGAACTTCCTGTCCCCATTCCCTCAATTCTGGTAGTACCAGAGATCCCACGAGACCAGATGACAACATGGTTGTGCAACTAATTGTGCCAACAATCTACTTTACATAGCCACACTCAGTCATCCTAGGTAAACTGCTTAGTCTACACATTTATATAATCTACCTACCCAACAGAACTATAATGAGGATCCATTAATTTTTCAAGTGTTTTGAGATCCTTGAATGAAAGGAGGAGCTTTTTCTTGCAGTACTTTAACCCTGCTAATGCCAGACTGGATCAAAAAAATAAGGCAACACAGTACCCAAAAAAAAGCCCAATAAGTATTCAGATCTCAGAAGGAGATTACACCAGTTTAACCTGAGGGAAGAGCTGGATTTCAGCCCTATTTTATACCATATGAAATAAGAGGGGAAATGGCATGTTCCATTCCCATTCTAGGCCGCTGCTACTGAAATTTCATAACATCTGTTGATGTTAAATATTTCAGACTAGAAGAATCCATTTAAGACTACTTTTTTTTGCAAGACCATTCTCAAGGGTTACCACTTGGATACATGTAAGGAAACCACCCCTCAGAAGGTTATTTCATGCTTAGAATGGGAAGGAAGATGAGGACCAAGATCTGACTGCTGATTTGAAATATATAATGTCACTGGGCTAACCAGATTATGGCACATTCAAATCCCATTTGTTCTCCATGGACTGACATTAGTTCAACACATAACAGCGAGTCTGTTTGAACTAAAAATTGATTGAAGACAACTTCTGCACGGTTCACTATCAAGCATGTTTTTGTGACACAGATCTGACTGTTAATTCTTTCCCTTCAAGGTTTCTGGGAGCTCTAATAATTTTAACAAAATCTTTGTCACTCTGGGCATAGAAAGTGACCTCCTAATATTTGTACATTTAGTTCCATCTTACTCAAATCCCAGGTTTTATGTATTGCTTTTCAGAAGTAGCTTTTGATGTAAAAATTGTAAAAGCATTTAAGCAAATTATGTGTTCAATTCCCACTATGTATCAAACAGAACTTCAGTACATCCCTTTTTCTAGTAAGCTCCTAATCTAAATTTTGAGTCATATGCAAATAGTGAAAATCAAAAGCAACTTAGCTGTTCAGAAAAAGCCTAAGATCCTCACATGACAGTTGAGCTTCCTAAAACAGGAGACTGGAAGGAAATAATTCATTCTGAGTAGCTTGCAAAAAGCAAAATCTGAAACGCTCACACAAGAGCGCACATTCAAGCACCTGCATGTGTTGCTTATCTTTGCGTGCACAGGTAGCCTGGGCTGCACTTATATCTTTTGTTGATACAACTTCACATGCCATCTTTCTAACAAATGGCAGAAGAGAAGCAAGTTCTTCATGCTTCCTTAACCCCAGTTCAGGCTGGGACCACAGTGCAGAGGTAGAAGAGGAAAAGTCATTGCCATTTTTTTTTTTACTTTCACAGAAACGTGGTTATGGCATTTAATAAATTATGCAGAAGGATACATGGTCTATAGAAAAGAGCGGGAGAAGCCAGTTTTCAGTTCAACTGCTCAGGGATTCCCATTTTTTATTCAGGTTGAAATGTCACATAGAATATGGACTTTTCCCTTATCTGGGGCAATTTTCTCAGCTATCTTCTGTCTGGAAATACATAATCCTCAATAGCTTTGACTGTGCACTATATAGACTCAAATTTTTCAATAATTCTGTTTAACTTGACAAAAATCTGGCAACACCTCAAAAAATATAATAGCCACCAGAGACAATGGGAGACAGGGCCTTTTGATGGCTTACTAAAGAGCAGACCACAGGGCAGTTGCGGACTCACAGGCTTCTCCCTAAGACAATCGCACAGGATCGGACCAAATATTGTTTTTCTTAGCCTGACCTTTAAAAATAATCATTAAGTTGCTACAAGATCAATAACACCTCAGTATATGGCTCAAGAATGCAACTACCCACCAGTAGGATTAGGTGTCTTTCACAGCCAGAATGAGAGGTCTCTTAACATCAGAAGCCTGTTTAAGTCATAAAGAAGGCAGTCTACACATTCAAGGGCTGCACTTGTTCATCTTTTTCCAGAGGTAAAGGTAGTATTTGGGAAAGGTGATTTCACCAAAAGAGGAGGGGAAAAAATCCCAAAAGACAGACCATACAGAATGATCTATCTTCATATAGAAGGTCACAGAACATTCAGGATGTCCAAATACCTATCAAATGAGAAAGATGTATCCCTTGGTCATGAATAAAGAACATTTCAGAAGGTTCAGGAAAAAAATGGAAAACATGGCCATGATTACGCAAGTCAGGCTAAATAAATAAAGAAAACAAGGACACCCTAAAGGAAGTGTCTCCTACTGGGAAACAGACTTAGCCTTAACTTCAAGCAGCTCTGTAAAAGTTTATCTTATATGGCTGATCATCCCAATCTCTAGAGACCTCAACCTATTTTAGGCCATGCATATGTGCTTCAATAGAAAAAAAGGCAGCAGAAAGCAGAGGCAAAGGTTCAGTTTCATTCTGTGCAGTATTTGTATCAAACACAAGTCACAATAGGATATTAGGATGGTAATTTTATACATTATAATGTCCATATGCATATAAACACACGTCCCTTAAGACCTTCTTTACTTCTGTTGATACTTTAGAAATTATTCATCTGATTAATGAATTATACACTGAATTTATACATTAATGCCTAATACTTAGGCCCAAATAATTCCTGGACTAATATATTATTTAAAAGCACGTAGGAAGATTAGAAACTGGGTTAATTTAATAGTATCTAGCTTAGGGCTCTAATTTTCTTAAAGAAAAATTCAGTACACGAACAGGCAATTGGACATGCGAGGACAAACTTTCAGATGTTTCCGTTAGAGCCATTTAAATAATTATATAAAATAGAGACTATGGTATAAGTCATACTTCAAAACAGTAAACTAAGAACTAAAGACTAAAAGCTCTTGAGGAGCATTTAATGCAGTTTTGAATATGCAAAACAGATTAATATTATATTAAATAGGAAGAAGCAACGTTCATGGCTGCAGTGACCTTTTAGATCCTTTGCTCTTAGACACAGTAGAAGCTGTCCATGTTCTCGCACTCTATGGCAACTGCAGCATCAGATCTAACTCAACATAAATGGAGGGGAAAAAAAAGAGCACTTTGTGTCATAGTTACATGTAGGACACACGGACATGTAGACATATACACCACAAAAATCACTTCCCTTCTGAATAAATTGATTCTGTCCCTGCAGTTCAAGGGTGCAATTTTCAGAAAATTATAATCGGATAGAAGCCTGACTTCTTTTCCTAAACCAGTCTATTTGATTAATTTTAATCTCATTAGTACCTGCAGATGTCCTTAACAGATGTTTTTACACTTTTGCCTCAATCCAACCTTAGAAAACACACATACACACAAAACCAAGCAAACACTATGGGTTGATTAAGTTGATGCTCTCAAATCCATTGGCTCCATCTCAACTGTATTTTCCTAAAATAGATACAGATCAACTATGCTCAAAGATTTAACAATCACCATGTGAGGGAGAAATTTGGCACAGAGTTTATATGAGTGTTGCAGGTTTGAACAAGCAATTCCTTTTAATCAATACACTGAGTTAAAAGTGCTACCAGCCTTTCACAATTCCAAAGGATGGCTTGGCAAGACTTTTCCTAGTGCTTTACTTATACTCTTGTAAACAGTGAAGCTTTGCTATTGCTGTCATTGCCCATCAGTCCTTCCATCGCAACACTAGCTCCATCTTCCCCAACTCAGAGTGCAGGAAGTTGGTTATTTCTTTAGAATTCAAGTTTTGCCATAGTAAAATACCATAATATGCTTATTTTTGAGAAAGGATAAGATGTCCTAGCTGAAACGTTACTCAAAAAGAGCCTTTGGCAGATGATCAAAACAGAATTTTTCTTAAGCTTTAAAGGCTGAAAATAAGCAACCAAAGAACATTAGAAGTGGAAAGTTTTGGGCAATGTTTTCTATAGGCACTGTGTTCTGGGCTCCTATAATATTCGAGTGCTATAAGATGCCTGTTCAAAATACTGCATTTAAATTAATCCTTTCGGTACCTTTTACATCATGTCTTTTAGTATATGATATATTTTACATCGTATCATGTACTAAAACGTGGTATTATTGGGTCCATGCTCTGTGTTCATTCAGGAGTTACTACCCCATATCCAAAATATATTGCGCTTATACAGTGGCTCAATTATTTCAACATATTGCCAGCTTTCGAGGGAAAATATTCTTCACTGGAACCACTACTCAAAAACAGTTGCATGTACAGACCAACAATAATGACTCCAAGGAGAGACAATCAGCTTTAAAGTGAGGTCAATGAGCCACTGAATAGATTCACTTGATAATTGCTGCATGAGAGGAACTCTTCCCACCTCAGAGTTTCACATGACTGCACCACATTTATATCTTTCTCAAATGCATTCCAAAGTTTCACCAGCTCTGCATTTTAGGATGCTGCAACACAAAAGAGGCAGGGAAAGGCTTATTCCAGCATTTGCTGCACAGCCAACCATAAATATTTTGAATTCAGCTGTCCCTACGTGAGAAAAGGCTAGAGACTATTAAGTAGAAATCAATGGTCATGCTTCATATATTACTTGATGTTTTCCTTTTTCCAGGGCTTTGATTATAAAGCATAGCACAGAATAAGCAGATGTGCATCTCCTGCTTTGTGCTTTTTTTTTTTTCTCTGCTTTGCTGCCTTCCCTGTTCCTTGCCCTGTTGCATTGCATGCCGGGGAAAGCAGAAGAATTTCTGCAGGGAGCTGGTGCCGTCACCATGTTCCTCTTTTGTTGGATGTCAGCAATGCTTGAACACTCCTTGTGTTCCAGAAAATTACTTACAGACAGGAAACAAACTGCACTATATGATCTTAAATCCAGACTAGATCAGGGATACTTACAAACAATCGACTTCTGATAGTTGTCAAGTGGCATAGTCAATATTTAACACTAGGTTGAGTGAAAAGTGTAATGGCTAACTGGTCACTCCCCAAGACCATCATCACCACGCTGCACTCTCACATACATACACAGAATTGCCTAGATTGGAAAAGGCCTTTAAGATCATCAAGTCCAATCATTAACTTAACACTGACAAGTTCTCGACCAAACCACGTCCCTAAGCACTACATCTACACCACTCTTAAATACCTCCAGGGATGGGGACTCCCCCACTGCTCTGGGCAACCTGTTCCAATGCCTGATAAACCTTTCAGTAAAGAAATTCTTCCTAATACCCAATCAAAACTTCCCTCAGCACAACTTGTGGCCATTTCCTCTTGTCCTATCACTTGTTACTGGGTTGAACAAACAGCTCTGAAGCAGTCTCAGCAGAGTCCAAAGTGTGTGTGAGCTAAGGCTGATTCGACTCCTTGTTGCTCCTAAAAACAGTCCTACAAAAGCAAGAATGAGGTCTCAGAGACAGGAGCTGGTTGCACCACCATCTGTGTTACAGCTCTGCAAAAGGAGTCCAGGATACAAACATCCCAAGTGGTGAAACAGATCCACCAGCTTCTGGACTACTGCTTTTGTATCTGATGCATGCAGCCACCAGCGATGTGGAAATAGAGCAATTTGTTAGAGCTACACACAGAGTTTTATTCACCTGATGAAGAAAGGGGGATATGAGCAAAGGGGAGTGAAAGAATATTTTATTGAAAACAATACTCCAGATGCATCCTGAACAGTCATCTGGGAGACATTTAAAACCATGACATATGGAGTAGAGTTTTCATATTGTTCCAAAGAAAGTAAAAATACAATATAACTTATAATTAGTACAAACAGAAATGAGGTTAAATTCACAGTCATATATTGCCAGAATATTTCTAACAGGCTGAATGAAAAAAGCTTATATAGACAGAATTTCAGCTAGCAGAAATATGAGATATCTATCTGAGTTACAAGACAGTGAGAATGACATTACCACCAAATTCACATGCAGGTTTCTAAAATTAATTTCTGTACGTGTAATGAACTGACAGATTGTCAACATTGATTCTATCTACTTTGAAGCCATGTACTTCTCTCATGTTATGTTGTTCTTATTCTCTTAAGGACAACAACATTTTTTTCTTGCTCCAAACATAGTATTTTAGTGTTTCTCACTGATCAGGTAAATCTTTGACTAGGGCACCTTCCTGATGGAAACACTGGAGGGGGGAGGGAGGATGAGAAGAAGCACAAGATAATTTACATAAGTGCATCGCAATTATTTCTCCTTAATTATGCATGCAGCTGGCTCTATTTTAAGACACGCCATTGCATTGCGCACACAAGCACTAAGGGTATCTGTCACTCCATGTGTCAGGCCTTTAACATTCTCAGCCACCTGCCTGCAAATCACTAGCAGCAACCAAAAAGAAGCAGTCAGGCTTGTGGCCACCTGCCATTCGTCAGCATTGTCAGAATCCTGCTGCTGCCTCTTCATATTTCTCTCAAGTCAAGCCTTTTTTGAACTGTATTCACAACAACAGGTCAATTTGCTCTTCGCTACTAAGTTACCCCATGAACTTCTCATTCACTATCAAACTAGGCAGCTTCAATTTTGAAAACAGTCATAAAAGTCTAAGCTGTCAGTTAAAACCAGGTTGAATTAGTGCAATGAAATACACGCGGTTGTGTTTATATTAACACTGGCCAAAGATGAAGCTATGTTAAATGCAGCATTATTCTCCTCTCAAATTACACTGATACTTCTATTTTCTTGGCAAAGATTCTATTTTTTTTGTCCCATTTATTTTTTCCAGGTACATATTGAGAAAGAGCTGTTTGTCCAGGCTTTCAGAGCACGGGGGAGCCTTATCTTTGGTAGAAGACACCCATCCTTCTGCACCAGTGCTATGTGGAAATGCTCGGGCAACTCAGGATCTTTCCTCAAACACAAGGCAGCACCTGGAAACCTCTGCCATCCACGGCACAAGGACTTGTACCATGGCCATAAAATACAAGCACAGTAAGTCTATAAGCCCTGGCCCGATTATCTCCCCAGAACAGAAAAAGAAAAAAAAGAGATGGAAACTCTTTCCATCACATCTGCTCACAAATCTCTTTACAGGGCTGCCTGCATTGCTCACTGCCACCTGCCCAACACCTGCAACTACTTCAGGACAAAAATATCTCACAGGGACACTGCCCTCCTGGGCTCACTACTGCAAAGTAGTCTTGGTGACCCAACATCAAACTTTGGAGGACAGTTAATAGCCTAGTAAGGGTTAGATACACCTAATATAATTCAAATAATAGGCTGTTTCCTTATCTGATACCCTATAAACCATTTAGCTAGAAGCCAGAGTCTTTTCACATGCAATTCCTACATATGGACTTGGGTTTTGGCATTTGCAGTACCACCCATTCCCATTCTGCTACAAATATGCTGTGTCAGAGTCAGACCTCACCAGAGCTAAGTATCTGTCTTGTAGTGATTGATAAATGGCCCCCATCAGCAGTCATTTGCTTGGCGGGACTGGTTTTCAAAGCACTGTGAAATCCCATCATAGTGGGTACAAAAAGGCCACTGGGCTTCCACAAACTGTCCATTCTTATCATTGAAGCTTATTTTAATTTCAAATTTCATTCCTATGTGTTTTTTATTTAAACTATGGCCTGTGAAGCTATGAGCTCAACTTTTGATTTGTGCCAAAACTGACAGATAGTCATGTTGAAAACAATAAAACACAATAGGTCCTTAGGCTGCACAAAACTATCAACATAGGCCCCAGCCATGTGGCAGGCATTATATAGGATGCTAAACCCAGCATTTTATTTGGAAACACATATAATAAAAATTATTTCACCTAGTTTTAAAGTTTTTCCTTGTAATGCTGCAGTGAAAAGTATTCTGCCTGCCTGTGGTATATACTACAGACAAACATGGGGAAGAGACTGATGATGCATTCATCCAGCAAAAAATTAGTTTTGATTGCACAATAAATTGCTAAAACCATGCGTGTACCACATGGGTCAATAATTCCTATGGCATTCGCCACTGAAAGTCATTCATTGACATAAAAAAAACTAAGGGGTTGCAGAAAAACAATACACAGACTCATCAAACACCTTGTTCTAACAGCTATTTTTGAAGCAAAGTATATAGGCTATTAGAGTTCAGCAGATTATGAAACCACGCAAAATCCACTCATTCATGGAGATAAGATTTATTGCATCGCTAGGACACATTCCCCCTGTTCTTTTCAGGTATTTCACAATGACACTGACAGATGAAAGGCTTGGTTGCCTGGTTCCTCAGCCCGTAACACTGCCAATACTCCAAAATTTATCAAAATGACAATTGAAAGCTATTTGCCCCTAGTTATTACCGAAGGGTCAGTTGGATTTTACACAACTCATCTTAAATGATTGATGAAAGACACTGGAAAGGCAGTCACCATTGCCTTCCAGGTATGCAACGCATTGCTCCAAGCTGAAGTGCTAGATACCTCAGGATGCAAAAGACACTTTAAAAAAACTTATTGATAAAACATAGGCCTTGAGGAAGCTTTTTTTTTTTTGCTAAGAACAATAAATATCTTCTATTCCCATTAAATGTATGTGTATCTGAAAGGATGTTTGAGGAAACAGTAAGCGGGGTTGATTAGAGATGAAGGTTAGACTAGAGTTGGAGAAGTGTTCAATGCTAAGGTCTTGCAAACAATTCAGATTGCCAGAAAAAAAAAAATTGTGAGTATCTTGCCAGATTTGTTTTTGTCTGAAGATATGGAGTAGAAACAATTCATAAAAAGGACACCATTTGAAAAGACTTTGGCCATATGGGGTACAGGAGGTAACATCTGAAGCCACTGGAATCTACTCTTCTATACCCTTTGTACAATGTCAAAAAGGCAAAAGGAGATATGAATCCTTTTCCTGAGATTTTCTCTATCTTCTTAATAGAGTTAAAGCCCAAGTAGAATGTGGGCTGTTATATGATTAATTATACCACCACAGAAGAACACAACCCAGCTCAAAAGAGCTGAAAAGAAACAGCAGTTTCTTAGGGCTTTTGTTGGGTTTTTGTTTGATTTTTTAGGTGGGTCAGGTTTAATTGATTTTAAATATACAGACAAGGATAAATTTCACAAATAAATTAGCTATCTTTATCAATTTCTTGAAGCTAATTCCATGACAGGACGCTTCTTGTCTCCGAGAGGCTTTGTTACCTATACACTTAGCAGATGTCTATTCAAAAAACCACAAACTACTTCACAAACAGCAGAAAGCCCTGAGGTCACTTTTACCTACTTTCCTGCAATGCATAATCTTCAAAATTCATTTCATTTTTTTCATGATAATTTTGGGATCTCTTTTGATGCTGAAAATGTTATTCTTTTCTTTCCTAGGAGGAACTGCATTTTTAATCAGGCTTTCCAGAAAGAGCTTTTGCTGATCTTAATGTGAAAAGAAACAGCCGAAAAAAAATAATATACCCAGGAAACTTTACTTCAGAAGGACAGAGTTTGACAGCATAGAAGATGAAATGGCTTAGGTCCTTAAATTCTCTCTTCTCTACAGACCACAGAGGAACATTCAGAGAGGTGAACACTAAAATACAGTTATGTCTAGAGATGCCTTGGCTTCTACCGCACATCACAGGAACATCTGGAGAGATGCAATCAGAGCACAAACAGCTGCAATGCCCCTGCTCGCTAATCTGAATTGTTTCCTTGTCACCTCATGCTCCCTCAGACTGCTGCATCTACCGAGTGACCTGCATTTTATCACTCCGTTCTCGACCGTGTTGTATCATCATACAAATATTGAACAGCAGCAGGTTTACTGGTCGGCTGACAGAGCAGGCAGGTGTCAACGGGCTGACCTGCTGTCTCTGTGAGTGAGCCAAATACCAGTCCTGTGTAACAACCAGATACCTGAGCCATGCCCTAAAGCAGCCTGAGAACCCATGCATGACTCGGGATTCAATGATCTCATCAAACATCTGTCACTCTAAGGAAAGACACTACTTTATTCCACTGATGTGTGTGGTGAGCAATCACATATGCAGAGTACCATAAAACTGAGCACAATATTCCAAGCAGAGATGCTCGGATCACTGGCGTTCACAAAAACACACAATAATTCAGTTAAGAACATGTATCACAGGGTAACAGCTCAAGCTGCCCCCAAAAAACCTGGCCAAATCCTACTTGATGACGTCCGTAGTCACAGATCACAGAACGGCTGAAGTTGGAAGGGGCTTCTGGCCTTGTTTAGGAATTGAAGACAAAACTCAGTAAAGTTTTTGGTGTGCCAAGAAACCCACCTGCAGCTCCTAAGACAAACTGTAATGGCATGGATGTTTGCACTTCACATAACCCATCCAGGTAGAGAGGAAAGCCATGATCTTCAGGTGCCACTCAGCTCCCCTTTTATTATAGACGTACAGTTCCAATTGAGGCACAAGAACTTCAGTGACCTGGGGAAGCCCACGTGCCAGAGCACAGGTCTACAGCAGCACCGCTGGCAATGCCACCCATTGTCACCCATCGCCTGGCAGGTGCACCAGGCTGGTTTTAACTGGGGTAGAGGCATACATTTATCAGCAGTAACAGATAAATTACATCAGACCCCAAAAGGAGGGGGGAAAAGAATACAGTGAGCTGCGCAAAGTATTCCAAGATTAAAAGACAAGAGGTCAGAGTTTCTCATCTTCCCTGCAGTATCAGAGATGTTCCCCAACGACACGGATTGCAGCACAGCCTATTCAGCGTAACGCCTTAGGAGAAAGCCAAATTCGCTTCTATTCCCTGCCACCTCAGCAAGATTGCAAGGCTCATTGATGTCATTATTTTACTGAAAAATTAGGACTGCGAAAGACTGTGGAACTGCTACATAACTTCACTTTCTACCACTCTCAACTCCAGCAACTTGTCGTTTTCTTGGGTGCCTGCCTTACTTGTTCTGAACACCTCAACAGTTCCAATTATAAACGCTTTTTAAAACTGCATTTCAAGGAAAATGGTTAACAACTGAGATCTTAGTTGCTTAATATATTACTAAATATCTTCTGTTATTGAACAGCACAGGAATAAGCATGAACACTGGTGAAAGATGGAGTCCCTTGCTATTGAGACATCCGTTTAAAAAGCAACTAACTCTTCATTTTATCAGATGATCAAGCTGACTGTGAAACACTGAAACTGCCCCTATCTCTCTCCACTTTAAAGGGTAAAGCTGCCTGCCTCATTTTCTGTTTAGCCAGCAAAAGTTGACAAGACAATAGCTTACCACCTTGCCGTGGAACCTCCTGTAGGTTTGTCACAGATTTAAGTGCTACCTGGAGGAACTGCAGCATGCTGCTTCAAAGGACTGCCATTGAGAGAAGAGTTATATTGCATTTCTGAATGAGTAAAAGACTGAAATTGGGAAGGAACCTTTGGAGGAAGTCACATCAAGGCAGATCTGCATAGGACCAAGTCATTGGCAGTCACAGCAAGGTACAACTTCCACCACAATCAGCCTCATTGGAAGAGGAGACCGTTTTGGGAAGGGATTCCTGTAGTACAGAATCAGAACACAGCATTTAGCTTCCTCAGATAGGAAAAAAAAAAGGCTTTAATGGAGAAGCTTCTGGTAAAAACAGACAAACAAGCAGGTTTGTCTGGAAAATAAAACTCAGGTGGTCTCTAGATTTAAGGCAGGTGAGATTCAGATCACTAGAGCTGAACTTGCTCCTCTGACACTCCAGCTTTGGCTCTGATCCAGAAGGTCTTGCAACTTTTTGCAGAGGTGATTTTCAAAACTGAGCCTTCATGAAACTGTAGCTCCAAAAGTCAAGCACCCGCCCTGGCCTTGGGCACACACTGAAAGGAGCAGCTGAAACTCCCTGTGACCTCCACAATCCGTATCAACAACAGATGATACGGAGAGGCGAGAGATACCTGCACTTTACCCAGAGGAAACAGAACTGCTTCCAAACCTTGCAGGATTCTGTTCTCAAGAGGCACACTGATTGTTCCAGGTGCCCATGAGGATCTGGAGACAGGCTTTAGTAAAGCAGTGACCAGGGCTGGGAGGTCAGTGATGACGCTCTAAACAGAGAACCATGTTCTCAAAGTTACCTTGAAAGCCAGGCTTTCATTGCTAGGCTAGGGAACATGCCTGGGGCAGCTCAAAAAATCACCACATAAAGCTCTTCTTCTTAGAGCATCAGCATGAAAATCCTGAGGCAGAATACCAGTCTATATGGCCTAAGATAGCTCACAGTGCACCCATGAGAGAAGTCTTGGTCTTGCCATGAAATCAAAACTATGAATAAAACAGATGTTTCCAAGGATGCTACCCCAAGGAACAACCGACAGACCAGTTTAGAGACTAGGACAAAAATATTTCTGCATTATTCTAGCTTGAACTGACACAGGAGACTAAAAGGCACTTTTGTGTTAGTTGCAAACTAGTTTGGGTAAGAGTTTTCATTATGTTTTAGGCACTTTGCCTTCTCTTCCTTCTGATAATTCTGTTGATGTGACTCTAATATAATCCAGTCTGACCTTCATATGATTTTTCCTTTCTTTGAGCATTTTCATCTGGATCCGACACTACCATCCTCAAGTGCTTCTGGGGAAAGGGACAAGAGTGATGATAAAAGATAAGATCATGCTGCACCTCTTTATCTTTGCGGATGGCTACTTTGCAACAGACCTTAGAATCAGGAACAAGGCATTTTTTGTCCCTTCTTGAGTAAAAAGTGGTGTTTTCCATCCAGACGGACATCTCAAGTTAGTCGACTTTTTCTTTTCAGAAAGGATATTGCTTCATTTCCTCCCACCCAATCCTTTTACCCTATATTTAAAAATAACTTATTTTCAAACTTTTAAGTGACAAAAGCGTATTCAAAATAATGTTAGTATCATATACTGAGAACTTTTTCATGGGGCAGGAAGGGCAAATTTGCTAACTTTTTAATTTCAAGTCTGGGATACCATGTAAAAGTGCCTTCCCATGAAGGCATGACCACAGTAGCCTAAGCAGGGTGGCGAAGGGGAAGGGTGCTCATCCTCAGTTAGGAGACCCTCCTGGTCCGTGCTGTACAATACCCTGGGGTAAATCGAGCAATTGCATTTTAAGTAGAGATAAAAAACTTGGAACTAGCTCCTCAGAGATGAAACACCTAACAAACAGCGGACTTAAAATTTTTAAGATGTGAGTATCAGAGACTTCCATTTCTTTAGGTATATTCTGATAAGCCTGACAAGCGCTTTCCTCCTGTCACTGGACTCTGGAGAACTGATGTCTTCCCCTTTACTTGCACTAGGATGCTCTTACTCCTTCATTCCCCTTATTGGGCTGATGCTTTCCTTGATTTTCATTCAACTCAAAACTCAGACACGGGATGCCAAAGGTCTAAGAGCTGGCTACAGCAAGAGGTGTTTAATGGCTAACACTTATGCTACAGCACAACAGCCGATGTCCAAAAGCCCCTTCCACAAAATAATAAGAACTCAAGAACAAGGGTTCTCAGCATCTCACATGCTCATTTGGCCTGTATGAGGACAGCACAGACAATACTGTTTTGGTCACTAAATTTAGCACCAATGTCTTCTTTTGTCTGCCATCTAGACTAAGTGCTTACAAAAAATGCCAGATTGAAAAGAAATTCTATTTCTTGTCTTTTGACACAATAAATAAGGTGTGTTGTGTCTCCCTATGCACTTACAGCAGATGGCCTGATAGCAAAGAGCAGGAAAGGTGCTTCTTGCCCAGCCTGGCTGTAACAGAGCAAGAGAGCAGAGATTTATGATTGGAAGATGTCATTGGCTTCAGTAGGCTTAGGATCAGCCCCTTATGCCTCCCATCAAACTCCAGTCCAAGGCCTTCAAGGAAACCTGGAAATTATGACTGCACAGAAGAGAAACCCCTGCCTATGCTACAGCCTAAATCTGGGACTTGTCTCCACTCAGTTTGATCATTCTTATGGGATGACAGTCATTGCTTTCTCCACAGGACACTATACTTCAAAGCAAAGTAATATACTGCCTTCAGTTACACTAATGCAATCCCCTTTGATTTATTTCTTCTACCATTTCAGTCAATGTCCCAGCAAGTCATCTACTTACCAGCTGCACATCTGCTTGACAGCTTTAGGGATCTTTCTCAAGCAATAAGTCCCGAATGTCTTTCCCGGGTCTTATGCACCAGCTCTTTACTATTTAGAGGATATTGCTCTATTTATTCTCAGCTTCATAGTCCTCTTAATGTTTATCTACCAGCATTGCCATCTTTCAAGCCACTGTACTTACAGATAAGGCCTCCTGCATCCGATTACTGGTCCAGTTATTATTTGCTGGTTTGTTCTCTATATTTAGATGTATTTTACATGTCTGCTGGCTTCATTTCCACACACTATTATCCTTGTCAGAGACAGAGGATAACAGTTGCAGTCGTAACAATAATTTTGTAGCCAGCTCCACTAAGGTTTTACTAATTCTGCTCCCTGCTAGTGACCCCTTTAGCCATGATATTCAGAGTTAATAACAGCTTGCGACATACAGTGGAAGGGAAAGATGAGCTACATTTTCACCTGTTGGGTTTATTATTCCCAATAAAAATACTGAGAGATTTGTTGTCTTTTAAACTTGGTATTTCTACTAGTAATAAAATACACCTCTAAATTTTTATTAACTATCTAATTGAAAGTGGACCTAGGGGTTTTTCTTAATTATGTTTCACTTGCATGATTTGTCTAAGGTCATGAGTTTTCACCTCCACAGGAAAAATCTGGCCAGATGAAATCCAACGGGGATCTCACTGACTTCAGCCTCAACCTTACACCAAGTGCCCATGAGATACTTAATTGTATTTTGGTTGCAAAAGAAACCCTACAGTGCTCAGACCCAGATATGTTCTACCATGGTCTCACCCTGTTTTTCTTATTGGCTTGCACTTCTTAGAACAAGAAGAAGTTTCAAGGTTTCCTTCAACATCCCTATCACCAGCTTGACAGATAGCCCTTAGACAACCTGACCCTTGGTGTACCAGCATACTGACTTGCGGGTGATGTGGGAACTACAGTGCATTTGTCTTGTAGCTGTTCTGTGTTTCCTACCTAGAAAGGGGCTCTGCACATGCACAGCATCACTGCCCGCAGAGGAAACCTGACTGTCCAACTCCTCAAGACTTGATCTAGTGTGTCATTGTCTGTTTTCAAGCCTGAACTGTGTCTTTCATTACACTAAAGGTCTCCCTTCCCATTAATCTTGTTGAGCAGCTCTCCTCTCCAAGCTCTGCTGCCCACAATTTGTGATTCCTTATTGTTGAGCATCCATCACACGTAAAATCAGTTCTAAGCACCCCATTACTCACATATTTAGAGATGTCAAAGCAAGGCCTCCATGTAGCTCCCAGAGCACTTTAGAATTCCCTTCTGCTTTCCCATCAAAAAGGCAAAAAGGACACAAGCAGACAGCATCTTATTTGAACATACCAGGGAGGCAGATTTCCTTATACAGAAAGTTATGAGGAGGAGCAAGGCAAAAAAGGCAAATATATAGTACAGTTACAGTTAATGATGTATGAAAATCGCAAGGTTCAGCTGAGCAAGGACCCAGTCTGGGGTCCTTGAGGTGACTTTTTCAGTGCCAATACAATAGGAGAACTTTCCATGATGTCCCTGTATGGAAACTAAGGTGAGTTTCCTTTCTCAAATTGCTAATTTATATTGGACCATTGTACACAGCATGTCAGGGCTTAGAAACTACCAGAGCTTTCTTCTGCTCAACCTGGTCTTCAGGTTGGTTCAGGGACCATCTCCAGAAACAGTTATGATGTGTACATACAACTATGTCCTGACAAGATCAGGGAAACTTCTGAAAAAAAAGCCTACCAGCACTAATATGAGGTGTCTAAAGAAGTTTCAAACATTCAAGAGCTTCCATTATTGGGATAAGCCGCAGAGGAAGTTGTGTAGCTCATCTCTGAAAACTTTGAATTTACACTTATTAAAAGGGAAAGGATAATCAACTGGTCTCTAGGGTCTATCCACTAATGGATTCCTTTTCCCTGCACAAGATTGCTGTAGCTCATTCACTCTTTCATTCATTCATCACAACTCTGCAGTTGTGCAAACAGACTCTGTAAACAAAAACTCCTCACCAGCAAACTCCCACTGTGCTAGCAATATTAAGTGGCAAGCATATGAACACCCTGCAGAGAAGCTGAGGCAAATAGTTCATTGATATTTCTCTTTTCTCTTCTCAGTACAGTTGATACCGCTTTACAACCGATGTAAAAAGATAGGTTACACTGGTAATAAACCTCAATACATTAAGTCTCCATACAGACTGGTTGCCGAAGGCTTAATATCAGTCATAATTATTATCCATAAAATGTTATTGAATCAGATCTTAAAAGTTAATGCTGCTTTGTTTCAGGAGATAAAGGACAGTAGGCTGGCAAGGCAGAGAAGGAAACATTGGGCTTTTGATCAATCTTTTTGTGATTCAAAACCTTCACTGCAAAAGGGACCCTGCACTTCAAATACAATCCAAAATCCTGTGAGCTGGCCTAAGCAGAGTCCTGTGGCAAGAGTGATTACTCGGAGGCGGTTTTATCTCTGAACATGATACCACTGCCCAGCTGGAGGATGTAACTCCTTTCTTGAACTCAGGACTGGTGAATGCTGCCCTGTTAAGACACTGTCCCACCTCAGATCGTAACATGCCCTTAGTAGGTAAGTCACCCCAGCACTGAGGGGCTTTCCTAAGCTGCAGCCTCCCACGATCCATCTGAGCCCTCACTGCTCACAGCATCACCTTCGAAAATGGCCGTTTGCCTTCACAGCCCTCACATGGAACAAGAGTTCCATATCGGCAAAGCAGGTGCCCTGACAGAAGGCATCAGGCAACTGGTTAATGGAGCACGTAAGCTGCCCTAACATTTACAGCTAATAAAGACTGATAGCCTCCCTGTCCACAAACATTTTATTCAGCTTTCTGCACTCACCATGTCACTAATCCAGCCCTCCCTCCCCTTTTTTGTAGTACAGTATTGCAAAAGTCT
Organism: Eurystomus gularis; assembly: GCA_013400335.1. Classification (NCBI taxonomy): domain Eukaryota; kingdom Metazoa; phylum Chordata; class Aves; order Coraciiformes; family Coraciidae; genus Eurystomus; species Eurystomus gularis. The sequence continues at coordinate 25,616 of VZZY01001238.1, forward strand.
GAAGCCATTACTCATCTCTACAAAGAGCCAAGAGAAAGAAACATGAGAACTGGGAAGGACTGGTGTGTGTCCTCCTTGCCAAAAGCCATAGTGCTCCCATCGAGAAAGAGACCTTGGCTCTTATGTAAAATGAGCCTCATCTCCTCCCTTCCTTGGTTACTGGCAAATACAAATTATCACCTGGACACCTCAGTGCCCTGTAAAGTGAGGAGAGATTTTTAAGGTGGACCACAGGCTCTGGTCCTTTAAAAACAAAGGGAAGCAGGTTCTGTCTTCTGTGCCAGCTCTCAAGCCAGCCCTGACTAGATTCACTCTCCGCCTCTGTAACACGTCTGTTTTGCAAAGCAACCATTAAATTCAGAAGCTTTATGGAATATGCCATTTTTCAAATCTAAAAAGTATGCCAAGGAAATCATGCAGAAGGGTAATAGGAAATACTTGCAGGGAGACCTATTCTGAATTGTCTACACATAGATAAGGTACAGAATTCCTTTCCTTAAAGATTTTATTAACCTTTTGCTGATGGAAAAAGATTACTGATTGAGAGCTAGATGAGGTCAGTGCAGCAATTATATTTCAAATTCTCTTCAAACAAGGCTCCTGTACAACATAAGAAAAAAGTCGAGAAAATGAATTGTTACTTAAACTGAGTCTTTTAGAAGAATAATTAACCTATAATAACTATTCTGGCCTCCTCTCCAGCCCTGAAAAGTAATCCTTTCTCATTAGTTTCAAGTTTAATTAGCATCAATAATGAAATGTCCCTCAGAAATAACCATTGCATCACGCTCTCTAATGCTGACATACGCTGCCCTACAAACGGAAAGGCCACAGGGCAATGTCTGAAGATAGGAAGAGGCTTGGGCAGATCACAGATGCTCCCAAACCCAAAAAGCAAACAATATTGTAAAAAGTGTGGAACGTGACAGGTTTATTTGAAAAACAAGTGTCACAAATACAGTGTGGAGCAGAGAAGACTTGAAGGTGGTTTTGCCAATAACTGCTGCGGTATTTCCAACGAGTTACCGAGCCTCTCAACTCTAATTTCGTGTTCTGTCTTGGCCTTTTGGCTGAAGCACGGAAAGACATCGCTGTTTAGTATATACTATATGAGAAAATTGTATTCAGCACTTGCAGTCTAACATAATCAAATAATGCTTTTTCCATCCCTGGCTTCTATGATCTATCTGTAAAATAGATATAATAATGCTTAGCATTGTCACCAGAGTGATAAGGCTTAAAGTACTTTGAGAATCTAACATGAAAGAGGCTATAAAAAGCCCAGACATTCTGATGCATCTGAGATAGCCCATTACTTAACGGGCCGGTAGCAACAGCAGGAGAATGCCAATGCACACCCTGTAATTAGAGGTCTGCTGTAACTTGCAGAGCTCTGAAGGATCACCACAGATTTGTAATAGGTGAAGTCACAGATATTCAGCTGCATGTCACAGGCACTACAGTGACTGCATTCAGAACTATGCAAGCTTTCAAAACCAAGCTGGAAAGAAATCTTCAATAATATGAAAGTCCTAGAAAGAGCATGACATATGGAGAAACACCATTTCTGATATGCCTACTGATGCACATCATTCAGTATGTACTTAGATGAGTATTAAATTACCTCTTCCTAACAGACATCAAGAAACACACAGCACAAGAATGCACACGTGGCCATATCACACTGCATTGCCACCCTCACCGCCGCAATATCCCTGCTTTTTCCCCTTACACTTACCACCAAGTGTTCTCTCCATCTTTCGCAGAACCATCTTCTCTCCCTTTGCCCAGCTTGTAACTCAGAGACACAGTTTTCTTTCATCACAAAGTTTTGAGAGGTATGAGACCAGAGAGACTCGCCCATGTCATGCCAGTTCAGCCATCATCATTTTATGCTGCTATCAGCTGCCTGATCACACAGGCCAACACTGAACTCAAGCAACATCCCCTCAGAAGTCTTCTTTCAGACAGTCCTGCCAGAGGTTCCTGTGGGCCCAGCTCCTCTGCTGCCCACCATGGTGCCAGCGTTGCCTGCTGGACACAACGGACAGAGATGGCTCCCTCAGTCAACCCTCACATGGAAGGACACCACTGAGAGAGCTCAGCAAGATGCAGCCAGCCCCAGCAGAAGCCACACCCAACAAGAAGCTCTTCCTACTAATTAGCTCCTGGTTAAAATAGCCCTGGCCTCACCCACCACCCCAACCATGACCACCTGGGTGAGGGTGGAGCCACAGAGACACAGGTGGGCCAGGTTCTGCCTCTGGAACATGAAACCAATAAGAAAAACAAAACATTCTGCTAGGCTCTGACTCATTCAGAGGCCAACTCCAGCTCGGGGCCCACAACTCGGGCCCCAGCACTTCAGCCCATCAGTAAGAAAATGGGGAGAAGGCTGTAAAGAGTCTGCACCACTTTCTTCACTGTGCCCTGCTACAGAGAAAATCCCAGTCCTAAATGGATTCAGCAGCAAAGGTAGTTCTTTTGCCTTGATATAAGCATTGGACTACTACTGAAAGGCTTGAGATTTGCAAACTGAACTGAAGAGTTGCTAGAGACATGTTATAAAGAGAATGCTGCGTGTTTCCAGAATCATCTGGATGAAAGGTTCCTGCCTAGTATCTCACCTTTGCCATCTGTAATCCAGGAAGAAACAAGCAGGCCGCTAGAGTTTTAAATTATCTCAAATCCCCCACTCTGTATTAATTTCTGATACTTTAAGTAGGAAATCATAAGGGACAAACCTCCCACTGTCTCCACGATGTTTTCCATTCCTAGGACAGCCACTGCTTGGTTTGTTCAGCAGCCCTCACTAGCCAACAGCTGCAGGTCCTCACTGCAAACGAAGAGGGCAACCAGCTGAAGCTGCTAAATATGCCCTGGCCAGCTGGCCATGGGCAGAAAAACTACAGCCTATACCGCCCTCCCTAACGTTCCTTGTGGATACAAGTAACCCTGGCCAAAGCCTCACAAAGTATTCACATTGCAAATCTAAATTTGGCCATTTGGCTTCAAGACAGGGGGTGTTTTAACAGTCAAAGGCAGGGCTCATAATTTAAAAAAAAAAAAAACCAGAAACTTAATCTCTTGTAGCATCAAACAAAATTGATGCCATTTTTAAGTTTTAGAAGTTTGCTGTCACTGAAGCGAAGGAAATAGCAGTCCTATGGCTAGCACTGCAGAGATGGGAATAAATTGTTATGGTAGCTTTTTAGCTGTTTAGCTTTTCCCTTAGAAATCTGAGAGTTCAGACTGCACCTTATTGTCTTCATTGAGATCCCAAGAAAGTTAAATCACTAGTAATCCACAAAAAATAGCACTTTCTACCAACAGAATTCAAAAGCAGTCAAGATTACCCTTGCTTTGCAAAGGAAGTACCTGCCACGAAGGGAAGTATTTCATGTCACTCAACATGCCAATGGCAGAGCTGTGTGTATGCACAACCCCTCTTCTGAGCACAGTTCCTCATTTGATTCTCTCCTCTTCCCTCCTCGCTTTGTGCCACAGTCACTGGCCACAGACCCAATACTGCACAATTATTAAGTTGGAAGTCAAAGTAGAACTTGATTCTTGCATCTATCTACTGAAGTTCTTTTGCAAAAGGAAAAATAAATGCAAAATAGTAACTGACAAACTGTTTTCAAACCACAAGGATCACTTCACCTTTGGTACCTATTTTCCATGCTCTATTCTATCTTTGTACAATAGTTTACCATTTTCTCTAAAATGCCTAGTGTTAGAAACTTCTCTGAAGTCTGTTTGAAGCTGGCCACCAGCTCTTTCTACTGGATACAGTAGAACACAGAAAAACAGGAGAAACACTTCAACCACGTCATAGATCCTACATAACAAGCGAAGATTATTCTCCTCCACTACAACAGACACAGTTTATAGCTTCTGCAAGTAGGGCTATCTAATTCCTATCTGTGCTGTCACAGGGAATTTCTGAGTAGCCATGCTAAGCAGAATAGTGACAACCATGAAGCTACTTGGCTGCCTTAGTCATAAATCAAAATACCCATGTAAATTAGACTTTAGTCTCAAAATGTGTTTCTTGCCTAAATATTTAAACACATAAATAACCTCCAGCCATTCCAGCTTGTCATTTTAAGCTTTCTGACATTTATTGTTCGCAAGAAAAGAAAGGTCAGACTTATCAAATCTGCATTTATGCTTCCATGACATTTTTCTCCAACCAAATTTTTCTGAATTAGGGAAGCAAGACAAATGTGGCACATTTCATAAAGGACCTTTCTTAGCTCAGCACTGCAGTCTCAGCAGCCCCATTGAGCTGAGAAGTGGCTTCTCAGGAAACAGATGCTGTGGCTCAGTGGATAGAAAGAGATTTTGAAAGTAGGCAACCTGAATTGCTCTTTGCTGTTAGGCAAATCACTTGCGCCAAGGGGTAATGGGAGCAAGCTGGAGCATAGGAGCTTCCACATAAACATAAGGAAAAACTTTTTCACTGTGAGGGTTACAGAGCACTGGAACAAGCTGCCCAGAGAGGTTGTGGAGTCTCCTTCTCTGGAGACATTCCAGACCCCCCTGGATGCGTCCTTGTGTGACCTAGTCTAGGTGATCCTGCTCTGGCAGAGGGGGTGGACTTGATGATCTTTTGAGGTCCCTTACAACCCCTAACATTCTGTGATTCTGTGATGTCCTAGTCTTGGTACTCTAGTTCTGGGGAGCCCAAGCAGATGCTTTGGTACGAGAATTAATGGCAGGAAGTGTCCAGGCACAGCACAGAATTTGCTGCCACTTGGGAAGAAAATAACAACTTGGACTCCCAAAACACCATCACCCCAAATGAGCTAGTGCTGATATATTAAATGGTGATACCTTCTTTACTATGATGAGGCTCCTGATTCACGTTGTCACAAACACAGATTTTATTTTCTATCATGTAATTGTGAGATGTGCAGTGAACCAGATGACCAGATTACTTCAGGATACAATTCAATCAGACACTGCAAAACCACTTTTGATTTTGCATTTGTATAATAAAACACTTCAGTCTCCCAGTGCACTTCTTTGCTGTAGGTATTTATTCCCTGGTTTTAAGGATGAGGAAATAAAAGCACAGCAAGTTTAGAGAAAGCATCTTTTTAAAATGTACCATAAACATTCATTCAAATGAAAAAAAAAAAACAAACAACAACATAATAAACTGATACTTGTGCCCCTCTTGGTGTTCTTTTATGGATATTTTACTGAACACGGTTATCAATAAGAACATTCATAAGGACAATGAGCCTAAAAGTAAATCAAATTCGCAGAAAACAGACCTAGAAATCATCAACACATTGTGTGTAATCCTGACTCCTATCAAAGATCAGGAACACCGTATAACCCCAGTCCAAGCAAAACCATCCGGAATAGTGACCACAGCACATTTTCAGTGAACCACTCAAAGACTGCGCATCATTTCTAACATTATCTGCCAAATAACTGGCAACAAATTTGCAAAGCCCTAGATTTTTGTGGTGAGCACAGAAACAGTGAACAAGGCACCATCAGCCGAGCGAGTCAAACGCTATGAGCTTTCTTGGTGCTGATGGAGTAGGAGAGTGACTTGGATGAAAATGGGCAGGACAGCAGCAGTACCAAGGAACGTGCTGCCCATGAAGCCAGGCAAACCCATCACTAGGCAATCCGTTTCCCCTTCAAGACGTATTTACAGCTCAAGAAGAGGCACTGCAGACTGACTAAATCCACATTTCTGTAGAGCACCACTGACTGGAGATCTAGAGAGACATGCTACAGACCTAACACTCAGGGCAGGAAGGACTGGGAAAGATGCTCCTAAGCACACTTGGGATTCACTGTGATTTAGCAACTGGTCATCAGCATGCAGCACTGTGGCACCCATGCCAACCCAAGGGTAGAAAAGGAAAACCTCAATTTGTACTGGTTCACGTCTAGAGTAAACTCAAGTGCAGCTCAGGTCTGTCCTTGAACTTTTGACTGGCAAAGCTGGCCTGATAGCCAAGGCAAACCGCAAAACCCCAAGAGAAAAGAGCAAAACCTCTCCCTTGCACTGCAATGAAAACCTTCCAGAAGCCCTACTGCAACGCTTTGGTCTTATTCACCAAGTTTTGCCATTGATTTATCACAAGAGCAAGATCAGATCTCCCATGTCATGTACAGCCGAGGATTAGAGAAAAACAGAGAGCAACTGGAAAGGGATGGACTTCTCTTAGCAGTTTGCTGCCCAGTATGGCACAGCTCCACACTTTGTTCTTTGAAAGCAGAAAACCAAAACCAAAACGTGAAAAACATAGCTAAGAGACCTTGATTAAATGCTAGTGCCTCTAAAACATGCAGAAATAATTCCGTAGACCTTACTACAGCCAGATTCCAGATTGGAGCTCTGATTCTCATTTGCAAAATGTCCACCTTCAAAACTACATTTTCATGTAGTCTGAAGCTCTTTCTAATCTTTAGGCAATGGGTTCCTCCTGCAAATGAGGTCAGGTGCATGGTAGGAGTACCCTAAAGATGTAAAGCCTAATTACTTCAGCATTATAACAGCACTGGTATGTAGTGAATGCAGACAGTTTCAGGGAGAATACATGTGGCAAGTTAATAAAATTTTAGATGAAGGCCACAGAGCAGGAGTAGTATTTTGCCTAGCCAGAGGATGGAAAGTTATGCATTGCTACTTAAAAAATATAATTGGAATGTTAAATCTATTTCATGAATGAAAGTACATTGACCTTTAGAGGGAGGAATGACTCACTTTCATCCCTCTATGCCCCTTTTTAACACACGCTTCCCACCTTTGCATATGTAAGTAGCAATTAGTTTTCATGGGAAGTTATTTTATGACCATTTCAGCTTATTAAACTTCCTGAGTAAACTTGCAAGAAGCCTATTTAGCAACATTTGTGGCTCAGGTTGCCTACAGGGAGTGGACTGGTTACCTGTGACATGACAAAAATGCAAACACCAATGCGGGGTTAAGGTGCCAGGGCTCTGGATCGCTACAGAGCCCGTGTGAGTGTAGAGCACTCACCTTGGACTAACCCAAACCCATGCCTACCCACGCTGTATTATCTGTGGAACAGGTTTGCCAAGAAGACCCCCACAAGACCTCTGCACAACACATGCTACCCTCTCTGATCTTTCAAGTCCTGGAAGTAATTTTAGCCCAGCAGCAGAGGATCATCACGCGAGGGGAGGTCACTGCTGATGCTCAGGCAGTTCTTTAATTGGCAGACTCTATATAGAGGCAATTTAGGATTTTTTTCCCAAGAAAGCTTGATAACCTGTCCAGAGAGTACACTGCTACAGAGACCCACTGTGTTTCAACACTATATAGCAAATCCTGTAGGACCAGAACTAAAACTGGCCAGAACTCTTCTGACATAAAGCTTTGCTAGCTGTTCAGTCACCCATGGCACTGTAAGGGTTTGACTGAACTCTTCTGGGAAAAGTTTCGTTGGAAGTTGGGTGGAATTTCCAGTCAAAACCAAAGACAATGAGAGCAAAGTCAACAACAGCCTGGGAGTTGGTATGTTCGCCTAAAATATGGGAGATCTTCAGCACTGTGATCCTCTCTGAGCTCACCCCTCCCTCTGCATTTTATGTTGCGTGTTTTTCTACAGAAATGATTGAATTTGATATTTTTTTTTTGTCTCAAAGAATCACTAGGGGAAGGAGAAGCAGCCAATATTAATTCTAAAAGCATTTCCAAGAGCGGAAAACTCTCTTTTACCCTATTTTGAAAAGGCCAAGCTGACACAGAAACAGTCGATGGGCTGAGGACCACAGCTTCCCTAAATGGAAGCTTTTTCTTGCAGGATGCTCCGCTCCCATGAGGATAAGCGTGTGAGAGAAATGTGGCATTGAGAGTATTTGCAGGAAAACCCTGTAGAAATTCCTGTGAACTTTATGGTTTGTCTGTTAGACGACAGCAGGCCAGTAAGTACCCTCCTTTACTAATTTTTCAGTAACACACTGAGACAAATTGCTTTATGCTTTGTTCAAACCTGCTGCTAAAAAGCGAAAAAGGTTCACTCCAGGTAAATAGCTCTGAGCCAGTACTGGAGACTATAATAGTTAAAGAGAATAAAGCATTATTTACAGGGCTGTGTTGTCACTCTTAAGGTCAGTGGGAATTCATCCCCTTTGCAATATTTTCTCATCCAAAAATATAATTCATTCTCCAGTCACACCGAGGATAATTTGGCAAAAACAATTTAGCAAGGCAATTATATCTTCACCTGGGAAGTACTGCAATCCTGGGCATCTCCAGCAGAGGAGAGAAAAAAGAAAAAGCAAAGAAAAAAAGCTAAGTATGTCAACATAAGTGAAGCAGCTTTACATCGTTGATGGGAGGATTGTGTTGTTTGAAATCCATTTCCAATTAGCTTAACCAATGAAGGAAAGGCTCAGTTGCCTTAGGAAGGGCTTTGCTTAAGCCCCATACACATTAGCTGCAATAGTGTTAATAAGTGCTGGAATCTGCACACTTAGGGGCCGGTGGATGCTGTTATCACTGTGTCAGCACATCCTGCTGTCAGCAGGGCTACATGACACAAATGTAACACGGCAGTGACGCATGGTGTTCACATGGGCAGCACCTTCAAAAAGCAGAAAAAATGGGGTTTTGATATTTTTAAACAAACCCATGTTACAAATCAAGTGCAAAGCCATGTAACAGTATGACTACACTAAGGTGTCATTGCTGAAAAAGCAGAGATGCAATTTTATAGTGACACAACTAATGCACGTTAGCAACCTCAGTGTGGAATTGGAGACTATGAGGAGATTACAAACAGCTGCTAGAAGCCAGTACTGTGATACAGGTAAATGAGGTCTTCATTTTTTCCCTCTGCTCCTCCTTTCCCTGCAGCCCCTATGACTGACTTTGCACAACTGTGTTGCAGCAAGCACAGCAGAGCCTCGCCTCCAACACAATTTTACAGGGTCATCACTAACTACTACTTATCTACATGGAAAAACACCCATTTCTTCCCAACAGACGACATCCAGAGCCTGTGGGTTTTGCTAACTTTAAAGCTCCACCTGGGCTGTATTCCCAAGATCAGAGCACCTGTTAGTTCACATGTATGCCCTCCACCCTGGTTAAAAACACCTCCATCCTCAAAGAAGACAAATGCATGCCCTCCAGCTCCCTTACTGCTCTAAGCACCGGACTCAAGCTGCCATTAAAAGCTAAGGCTGTATCTTCACTGCCGAAGATCTGTAAAGCAAAATAACCGCAACTCAAACAGAAAAAAAGAGACGGTGGGGTTTGGTGTCTTTAGTTTTTAATAATTATTCTTTTTTTTACTGCAACGTAGCAAGGCAAGACCTGCTGGAAGGCAGGGTGTGTTGGCCTCACCTAGCCACCTTGTGGTAGCCAGCACCTCTGCGTTATCCCTGCCAGAACAGACACAGGAACAGCTAGCTCAGGTATCTCATGTCAGCCCCGAGTGTATCCCTGACTCACACCCACCCTGTTCTGCCAGTCGGCTTTGATTTTTGTTTCAGGCAGCAAGGAATGAAACTGGTTCAGTTATTCAGATTGCTGGCCCAACTTTTCAAATGAGCATCAAGAATCGGTTGCTCTAACTTTGTATTCAAAGCCCAGCACTGACTTGTCTCACCTCTTGTGAATTTACTTAAGTATATTCTGTGGTCCATTAAGTAGGTGTCTGCTCAGGGACACACCATTGACTTCTACACAGCTTCACAAAAGCTACCGAACTTAACTCACTGTGACAAATTATTTGGTCCTGCAGTCCTCCAGGTATTATATTCTTCTAGTGGGAGAGCCTGAACCAGAGCTTGTGTTAAAGGTACAATGCACACACAGAATGGAAATCTCTCTTGATCACTGGCCCAAAGCAGACACATGATTTGAGGTGATGCAGCTGCCCCATAGCCTGGCTGCAAATCACTGCTGTCCAGAACCAAAATTTCAAGCCAGTTTTTCTCTTCGCAGAAGTACAGCACTACATGAGCCTCCTTGGATGTACCACTTCTTGTCTGACTGTAGCTGATGTAGTGCAGTCCACTAAGGGTCCTCTGTGGTTTTAAAAGGGATGGAAATTAACTCAGTTCCAGATGTTAAACTAAGAGGAAAACCTGCTTCTTGCAGGTTTGTCTGCTAGCCATCATGTTACATATTTAAAGAAGAGTAATAATATTGATACCACTACCCCGGACCACTAATGTACAAACCTGCTGGTCAGTCCCAGCTTCGGAAAGGTTTGTGCGGTTCCCCGAAGTCTGCCTGCACATAACCTTGGAATCGCTTGCAGCACTTGGAGGAAGCTTCCCCTACTGAGACGGCATTTTTTTTGTTTCAAAGAACGCGATACTGCTGTCCTCAGACTACTGACACTTTAACCTCTGGGTCTCGCTTGTGGCTGGCTGACACAAACGAACTCCTGGCACGTCGTGAACAACCCCTCCGCGCCTCCTGGCCCCACGGCAGCCCCTGGGCGCATTTTGCCCGGCACAGCGCTGCCCTTCAGGACAAGCCCTCAGGGGAAGCCGCGGCTGCCCGGGGGAGCTTC
>VZZY01001238.1:37420-52071 GCA_013400335.1 Eurystomus gularis
GTCTTTCCTCTGTAGAGGAGAAAAAAAGGTGAGAAGCATGGGGGAAGAAATCTGGGAGTGTAAGTCATTCTAAAAAAACCGAACAAAACTCTTCCATTTCGGAATGAAAACAACAGCCTTAAGAAAGGTTCATGCAACAATTTCCCCTTTTCTCCCTTAATAAATACAATGTAATTACTGTAATTACATTAGTGCTATGCCTTAGGATAGTTAATCATAACTCATTCATATNCTTTCCTCTGTAGAGGAGAAAAAAAGGTGAGAAGCAGGGGGGAAGAAATCTGGGAGTGTAAGTCATTCTAAAAAAACCGAACAAAACTCTTCCATTTCGGAATGAAAACAACAGCCTTAAGAAAGGTTCATGCAACAATTTCCCCTTTTCTCCCTTAATAAATACAATGTAATTACTGTAATTACATTAGTGCTATGCCTTAGGATAGTTAATCATAACTCATTCATATTTCTGGAAGTTGCCTATATGAATTAATGACTTATTATTATCTCTTTAGTTTGATACTTAATGCATGTATATTTTTATAATCCAGGTCTACTTTAACTATATAATCATTAGAGCGCAATTATTCTGTCATGCGGTTATTCTTCTGCTTACATCCAATGAATGTTAATACACAGATATTGTGGAGCAGAACCACAGTGTAATGCCTCGGTAATTGTAGTGCCCCAGAGTGCAATTGCCGGCGCCATGCCTGCAAAGGGCACCGACATCTCTTCTGCACCCAAGAGCTGAGGAAGGAACCTCAGGGCAGTTGCCAGAGGGTTAGGTGGATAATATACGTCATATCAAAAAAGCAACTTCGGGGCCAAATTCAGCCTCATACCGGCGAGCTAACTGGAAGGCCATCCAAGACGGTAGCGTTTCCCCAACCGGCGCTAACGGGCTTTGGACATACCCTCGTTTTCCCTCCACTCTTCCTTATTTCACAGTCCATTAGATTCACTTGCCCAGTATCTGAACCCTAATCCTTCACTTTTAAATTTCAGTAACACTTTGGGGCTCAGTCTTCCTTTTCTTAGAAGAGGAAGACGACTGGAAACACACTGAAACTTGAGTGCTCTGTGACAAAATCCAACAGGGAAGTATTTCAAATTAATCTGTATGTTTTTATTCCTTTTAGCTCAGATCCCTTACTGGAAAAAAGAAATACTGAATGGACTGAATTAATCATAGGTCACCGGTCTTTTCATTCTAACTCTTCTTTTATTCTAGTGCATAATCATATGTGTGTGCACTGTCATGGGTTCAGAACTACATCCTCAAACCTGCACCTTCCACCGCGGTATTTTGGACTATCATCTTATTCCACATGAGCATCACAGGCTAGTGGGAAGAATGACAATTATTGCAGAAAATGGTGTGCAGGCATAGGAAACGTTCTAAAGATCTCTACAGTTTACTGTGGGCTGTTTTCCTTGCACAGATCAGATTTCCATCAAATGAGGTCGCTGCGGTGGGACTTGTGCTGTTTTCAGTTCTCAGTGTTTTCCTCTGAGACTCAATCAGTTTGAGGGGAATGCTGGCTCATTTCGGTGACTGGTCAGTCTGCCATTGACTGGAACTGTGTAGACCCAGGACACAGGTCCGATTTTCAACTCATGTGCTACGAACAGAACAATTTAATTGATTCCTTTATGTTCAATGTCTTGCTAAGATAGACCATGTCTTCTCAAATTTACTCGTCATCTTGGAAATTATACAGACATCTCACTGAACTTCATCTTCACAGAATCTCTGTTGTTGGAAAAGACCTTAAAAATCATCATGTCCAACCAGTATTTAACTCTACCAGGCCCACTTCTAAACCATGTCCCTGAGCACCATATCTAGATGGCTTTTAAATACATCCAGGGAGGGATAGCGATGCAGCCGCTTCCTGAGCAGCCTGTTCCAGTGCCTGATAGCCCTCTTGGTGTAGAAGTTTTTCCTAATGTCTAACCTAAACCTCCTCTGGCGTAACTTGACACCATTTCTTCCTGACGTGGTTGTGACTTGTGAGAAGAGACCGACACCCAACTCCCTACAACCTTGCTTTCAGGTAGTTGGAGAGAGCAGTCTTAACTGGGAAGTCACAGTTGGCCCCCATGATAAGTCAGGCTGGCATGACTAAAGCCTTCACTCTCTGCTCTCTCCTCAGAATGAGCTCAAAAATGTGTGGTGGCACACTGCAGTCTTCTCCCACACTCCCCATTTGTACTCTTGGGCACTGTCTCCTGGAGTTGAATCAGCCACTCTTATCGTTCCAGCCTCTGCTACATTTGCCAAAAAAGCTGTTGAGTCAGAAGTGCCTGACCTAGGAGTAAGGGAATTTGTTCCTGGCCGGTGTCACCAGTGTGGGTGTTGTACAAATCCAAGTGGCTCTTGCCATCTTTTGGGGGGATGTTCCCTTGGGGACAATATTTTTAAAACCCTGGGACACCTGGGGACAAGACAAAAGGTCTTTGGGTGGTGATGCAGCCCTGCACTCCTGATGTACACATGACACTCAATGAAAGAATCTGCCATGTGTTGAGGCAAAAAAAGTAGGGTTCTGAGACTCGTGGCAGCTGACAGAACGTTACTTAACGGTCCCAAGGAAACCAGGTAGTGCATCAAAGTATGCAGATACGTGTTTTCCCCACCGTATTACCTTGTTTCATTCCCATGAAACACAAGAAGGTTAGAACCGAAAACCGAAATGAAGAGATGTCTTTGTTAATAGGCTTTAAATGAAATAGGAACAGCTGTTAATACATTGAAAGAGAAAAAGTGAAAATGGACCCATTAATGGATGAAGAGAGGCAAAGAAATCAATGAGGAATCTCCAATCGCTGAGTTGCTGGCCTGCCTTTTTATCTCCTTTTTTAATTAGTCTTTAACAGGAAGAGTGGTATGGACGTTTGTGAAGGAATAGAAGCCTGGCCAATACAGCTGCTAATGAAGGCCAGGTAAGGAAATACTTTGTTCAACTCTGTGGTAGGTTGGGATCAGCAGATCTGGACAATGTGCTTCCCAGGTTTTTCATTGAGCTAATGAATTGACTCTGTCACTGGCAATTAATTTTGAAAAGTCAGGAAAACCAAGGAAGTCTCAAAGGATGGAGGGGAGGGGGGGGGGGGCTAAATACAGCAGTAACCTTTACGATGGAGGAAAAAAGTCACATTGGTAGGTCATCTACATTTCAGCGCCAGCAAAAGAGTGGAAGAGAACATGCCAGAGAGGGGACTTCAGTGGTAGCACAGCAGCGTGCGAGAGCTGAGTCTGGGACACCCCTGGAAGGAATATCCTGCTAATAAAAGATTCAAAAACCTCAAACATTAAAAAAATTGTGCCAGGAAAGCTGTATTACCTGTTGAGGCTCTTAACTGCAACTGTGTAGATGTTGGAAAAGACCCAGTAAATTTCACATATCCACATTCTAGCAAAGCTTTGCCAGAAGTTCATAGAAATATTACTGGGGTAATAGAGCTGAGCATTATCATGCGGCCTCAAAATCAGTCAGAAGACTCTTGGAAACGGGAGTGCTGTGAGTGGAAGATGGGGATATAATAGACTGAGCAAGCATCAGAAATTGCTTTGTTTTACCATTTCTGCTTGTACTTAGCTGGGAATGTAAACAGCATCAGCTCCTTAGGCAACACTGCCTTGGGAAGGCTTTGCCGCAGCCAAATGTGGGGATCGTAATTTGGACAGGCGTGTTAGAAAGTGAGCAAAGTAAAAGGAGAGAAATAACGCTGAGGAACTAAGCCAAGCTATCAACAAGGAGATGGTATTTAAGGACAGTGTTTTTCAGCTAGATTTTGGGAAGAAACAGCGACTGCTGAGTATAAGCGCTCCTGATGGTGTACAGAAGAGAGGGAGATGCCATTTATGGTTTCCCCCTCCCACCGAGTTCCTAATACAAGTCATCAGTTATCTGTACCCCGAGGATATGTTGGATCCAAGGTGCAGCAGCAAGGCCTCAGAGCAAAGTGCCTGTGCTCAACAAATATTTCAAAGACAGCAGAGGTTGGGGACCAGTCCCAGATAAAATCTTCTGGATCTAGACATGTCAGTTTGGCCAGAAGAATGCAGAGGGAACAGAGGTAATGGGATTAAGCAATGTACATTTTGTTGGGGACTGTGTAGGAAGACGGCAGACTTCACGGAGAAGCAGCCGTAGTCCCTCCACGCAGTGTGGTCTTGCTTCTTAAGCCTGCTGAGCTGAACTGCCTGATGTGTTAGACCAGTGGGTTCCAGCTGACAGCTCAGTCTCTACTGCAGTAGATCTTCCCCTCACTAGGGCTGGGCAGAACAATTGCTGATCCATTTGCATCCGATTTATGAAAGGTATGGCTTGATTTCCTTACTCTCTGCCTTGCTGCTCAGAGTCCCAGGAAGAGCAAGACTTTAATCCAGAGCTTGTAATTGAGGGGCCAGATCTGAAAGCCTGTAAATCTCAACTGTACTGACTTCAATGAAGCTACTTGGAATTTACACTAATGAGGCAGAAAGTAGAATCTGGCTCTTGCTCATCACTTTGTAATCACTCTGGCTCTCTGAGACAAAGGCAGTGAATCAACAATGCTCATTATTTCATTTACTGCTTTGCTTAAGCTACCTGCCCTTTCTTCAGCTATTGAGTGTTTCTAAAGTAGCCTTCCATTTGCCAAGATAAAGCATAATAGTCTCTTTTATTACCTTCTTTTTTTCATCTTCCTCATCATGTCAATTAGTGTGTTTGCATTTTAACAGAGCTCCTGCCCGAAAGCATTCTGCTCGCTAATGTCACAATTAGTGTTTCTTTCTGTTGGACCAATTATAGGTGATAATGTTACTATTTGACACTGTTTGTGTTCTAATTAAGAGCCTGATTGTAAATTTGGTGCTCAATTCCAGCCAAGCGGTTTCTTGTTCATTGGGTATCCCCTAGTCACAGCTTTCCACACACCCCTGGAATTATTCGTGGAAAATAAAAATAGATGAGTCATCACTTGTAGGAAATATTTTCTCACTTTCACCCAGACTCATCTCTTCTCTTTTCCTATTGAATACTCCCAGCATTTTTTCTCATTTGGCGAGAATCTTTATCAAGGACAGAGCATGCCACAGATAAGAGCAGGATGGAGCTTTTGAATGACAAGTTTAATCCATCACTTAATGCCCGCGCTTTCAAGTGTCAGCCACAAACCACTGATTGTTAATATCACCCAGCACCAAGGTGCATCAGTAGAACAGTTTTGCCCACTAAGAAAAACAAACAAATCAATGCTGTAAATGTGTCAGGCTATAAAATGGGAAAAACCACCCCATAAAGCAGGTTTGGGGACAAAAATCGAGTAAGATAAATTACCGTGTTTATAATAGGGGGAAATGCCATTCTCATTTCTAGTCTCATCTCACTTTTAGCACGACGTAATATAGTACGGGGAGATGTGACAGCATTCCCTGTCCTGTAATTCCGCTTGCCTCACCTTGCATAAATGCAGGGGTCTGCTTCTAAATCCACACCAGAATTTACATCCCTTTGGATGCCGGTGTGCACAAGAGAGGTTATAAAGCATATGGGTAAGAACAGAGCAGGGTAGAAGCGGGCAAAGCGTCGTGTTTGTGCAGTCCCTGCTGCGATTTTCATACCATGTAGGATCAAACACACCACCAATGAAGTGCGATTTCTTCCCTGATCACCTGAACGAGCAATATACAGGCACAAATACGAATTTGCCTCGCTTCAGTGCCCCCAAGTGAGTTGTGCTTACAGGAGGGAAAAAGCCAATTTTATGGCATTTGAAGTGATGGCCGAAATTTCAAAAGCAGTCAAGCTATCTACAAGATTCCTGTTTCACACGTACCAAAGGACCTTGCAGAGGAACTCTGTATCTGGGAAGCAGTTTCTCCAAGAGGACTCAGTTGACTGCCTTAATTCCAAAGAGCTATGTTGGGAAATCAAAAAGGTTTCAGCATAGTGTACCGTGCCTAGTGTGAAGCCTGGTCCTGTCGTGACTGATACAAACCACAGATCCCAGAAACAAGACCTCACTGAAAAGCTGTTGGTGCGGCTTGCTTTCACTCTGGTAAGAGCTCTTGCTGTCCAGGTACTCATTAGGCATCTGCCAGTTGGGTCTCGCTTTTTCCCAAATACATTTATTTGAACCGACTGCAGAACCAATGAAGTTTTACACACAGGTTCCCTGTCTCTGAACCTTGTAAAGGAAGAGCAACCTGTAGCTCAGCTTATCTGAGTCCCCACGTCTAGTGTTAATCGCTTTATAGCTTAAAGGATTTTCCCTGTAGGTGCTCTGGGCTTACAATTCACTTCTTTGGGGTTTTAGTTAAACATATGGCTAAAACATACAGACATGCTTATGCAAAGCTTTAGAAGCACAATCACTTTTTGCTTTAAGTACTGATGTATGCAAGGCAATATAATATATTGTGTACATTTCTCTGCCTCCATTCCCTTACTGTTGTCATAGCTTCTCAGGCTTTTGAGGTGCTCAGGAATCCTCTTGAGGTCATGGCTTTTCCTCTGAATCACAGAACCGGTCTCCCTTGTGTAGCTATAGCCCTTCTCCCTCACCTAGCCCCCCTCTTCAGAGGGACAGACCCTGTCCAAACTTCACGTGCCTGAAATGCTTCTGAATTTTACCTAGGTCATTGTGCTCCATGGCTTTTAAAGCTCCTACTGACACATGGTCTTTTTGACTCACCTGTATGGGACTTTTGTATTCTTTGAACAGCAGACTCTATAGCCAAGCTACACTGGAATGCATGTCACCTAAAACCCAAGCATTTGTGGTTTTGCTGTTTCAGAGCATCAGCATCAGCCAGACAACCTATTTAGTACGCAGACATACCCCCCCCAAGATTGCTGTGAATTAAATATTTCTAGGTTTGCTTTCTAGGCTTGTGGCTTGGAACATCAGTGGCTTTTGAAACAATTTCTGAATTCCTTATAGGCAGTAACACTCTTAAATCCCTTTCTCTGGAAATGTTCACTGAGGCTCTTTGGATGATCATGTCAGGATCATTGGATGATCATGTCAGGATCATAGGTCACAGCTTATTCTATTGCAAGTGGAGTGAAAATGACCTTTTCTGAGAGGTTTACTGTGACCTTAAATTCAGGCAGGTGCACACATCCAATCATTTTGTTTAATGTTTGTTGTGTTATCACAGGAGCATGATTTTCCCCATTTCAAAGCAAAAAATAGTCACAGCTATTCACCTTCTGTCTGCAAGGCTAATTTAATGCTAAGTCAAGTATTGTGAGAGAAATACTTAACAGTAAGTGCATATGCAAGACAGGGAGTGGACTTCTCAGTCTGCTCAGAAGCTGATATTTAGGGCTGACAGCAGAATCAACAAAACTGCTTAGTGAAGATGAACCCACTGCACTTAGAGGTTGCTTTTCCTCATTAAATTCCTAAAGTAATACTTCCCCAAAACGCAATGACTGCCCAAGAGTGGATGGCTGTGAGGTCCCCCTCAGCCGCTGGGGATGATGAGGGGCCAAGGGGTAGTCTCAGGAATTCCTGGAGAGATTTGTGAGGATATTGCTTTTCTGTGTGACAAATCTGTCAAATATCCATTTCCCTTTGCTCTGAACTTTTCAGGCTGGGTAAAAAGGACAGTAATACTTAACTGCAGAAGAGTTTCTTTCCTATCTAAAAAATGTAATGCTGTTGCAGGCACATTTGGAACACGTTTGTGATACTCAGTAGCGATTGCAGTGCCTAACTCGAAATGGAAAAACGTTGGCTGGGGGCCTAATTTTTGTACGCGATGAGCAAACGCCTTTCCCATTAGCTTCAGTGAGATTGTTGCTCAGCATCTGTGAGGTGTTACTCTGTGTTCCCAGATGTTGCTGATGTCAGCTTTAGACACGCTGCCAACCACAGGAGGGTTTTTTAATAAAAATAATTTCAGAAAAAAGAGGAATGACCTCGTCATAAATACAACATTTTATTTCTCTGTAAATCCAGAATAAAACAAATTTCTGTATATTGCAGAGTGCAATTGAAACTGTCCTCAGGTGTCCTCTTCACATGCCTGCCAATTTTAATGAAGCAGTTGGTGTCAGATAATATCCAGTGTGGATAATAGGTTGAAGAAACCAGAGATCTTTCACCATTTCACTTGGTGCAGCATGGCTATGAAATCCCACCATCCTAATCTGGTACTATTTCATAGGTGGTTTGGGATACATCAAGGAGGACCTGTGCTCTCAGGGTCACAGAGCTCCAAGGCAAAGCTAAGGAAGCTCAGCAGCTCTCTTCCTTGCAGGACTGGTGATGCTGAGGGCTAAAGGAAGACCATGCATTTCTGGAACAATATATGAAAAAGGTACCCTACCCTCATTCCCTAGATTGCTAATCCTCTCTTCTTGGCAAGTTTTTTTTCTACTTGGATATTTACACAAAAGAAGCTCATTGCTCATGTTCCAAGGTTTACTGAAATTTGAGAGGTACTGAGATGTGTCTGCCAGCCACTATTATTAGCCCAAAGCAGCTTTTTGTTAATATCTTGAAAGTCTTGGCATACAAAAGACCCTCAAGTCATTCATGGAGACATGCAGACATATTTGTAATTGCTTCTAGTTTTCAAGTAGATACACTAGAATTTCATAAACTGTGTGCATCCCATCCTTCCTCTGCACTAACTAATTGGTGATCCCTTCTGGTCTTCTCCTCCTATGGAAAAGAATATGATAGAGCATAAAACAAATACCAAATTTCCAGATCTTTCAGGTAATGGAGAAAAAAAATACATTTAATCAAGAACAGGCTCCTTTCAAGAAAGCTCTGCAGCTCTGTATGAAGACAGTCTTAGTGATTAAAGAGGGTGTTTTATAAAAGCTGCATAATCAGGCTAGTATTCTGTCCAGAATGCCCAGTTTAGTCATCTTTCTGTTCCATCTGAAGCTTTAATACTAACAAGCATAAACAAGCTTGGGTAAACCTTGAATTTACTGTTATTAATAGGTTCCAATCTGCTGCAATATCATCCCGTGTCTCTCCAGGCAATTAAAGTTGTTTCTTGCTTTTAAAGAAGCTTTAATGGGTGCAGCCAATGGACCATCTATTATCATGAATGAACTCAATTACTATCTTAGTCACGATCAATATTTGCTTACACCAAGTTAGGAAAAATACTGAAAGCTTATAGAGTGGTTAAATGGCTGCTGATGTTAAGACAGCAGGAAAGTCTGAGAGCGTTGAGGAATGTGCCCTTAAATAAGTGCAGTTTGTCTTGATATTTCTGAAGTCATCCAGGAAATAAGTGCTGATGATCATCTTTTCTGACACTGGTACTGCAAATTTGCATCAAGGAGATAAAGACTTACTAAATCTCTCAGTGGGGGAAGGTTAGAAATTAACTCACAGTTTCCCCAATATGATGAAAGAAGATGTTCTAAGAAGCAAACTCACCACAAAATGCTCTGCAAATAAGCCAAGCAGATGTACATTCACGTTCACACACAGGACTGGCCTAGGTGGAAAAGCCACTGCTAGATACTATCTCTGGGCTACTGCCAAGCAGCTCTGTAAGGACTTAGCGGAGGAATACTGTGTCCCAACAGGGTGACTTTGCCTCCCCTGCAAAGGCAGCACACTGGGGCCAGAAGAATTCATAGTCTCATAACAGGCTAAAGAGCAAATTTCATCAGAACCACATCAGTAGAGGCCCAATGGAGTTGTCTGCCTCATCCCCATATGATGACTTTGTTGTTCCAGAGGGCGAGTACTTGGTGATTCAAATGTTGGAGGGGGAGTCCAGAGTTTCAAAACTCTATGTTACATTTTCCCTGATTGAGTCACTTAACATTTCAACTTCAGTTTCCAGTTTTAAAAACTGGCTTCATACTCTAGGAATTGAAAGGCAGCTAGGACGAAAGAGGTTGAAAGAGTAGAAGCTAACAAAAGAGGTCCCAGATTTTAGAATAGTTGGTTTCCTTGTTTGTTTATCTTTATTTTTTTTTTTTTTTTTTTTTAAGTTAAAGCTACCTCTGGGACAGTCAGAATGTTATTTTGCCCTGGAATATCCTCAGTGGGAGAGCCTGAAAGCCTCCACCTCCTCCAGGTTTTACTGGCCTTCCTAGATGATTAAGGTTTTCTTTGCTTTAGCACAGCCATGAAAGGCTGACCTATATTTCAGAATAGGCTAGGAGACAATTAATTTCTTAGGGCTCTTCTTGGATGATGTCCCAGAGTATCCATAGAGCCTTGCCAAGCAAGCCATCAGCAAAGGATTACAGATTTCTGAGGGAGAGGTTTGTTGATGGTCTGTTCCCTACATTGCAATAGAAACATTCTGGCCAGGTGAAAGGAAGACAAGAGCTTCCAATTAATCACTTACACTTCACAAAGGAATTGTTAAGTAACAACGGGTCAATCTTTTAATCTTACTGAATCTTAATTGTTTGTCTTTAAAATGAGCTGAGATCGCTCTTGTGTACATAGTCTATAATTAAGAGACTGTTGCAATGAGCCATCAGTAGTTGGTATCATACTTGGCAAAGGTGTGAGAGGTCACGCAAGACTAACATTGGGAGTGACAATGGGCCTGGTTCTCAGTTCCACTGAGGCCACCAGGGCAGCATGAAAGGGTATGGGCAAGGATGGAGCTTTGGGTTTTCCTCCATGAATTTGTCTAGTGGCTTTTTGAATGCAAGTAACATTTTGTCCAGATTTCTTTCTCCATGCCAAAAGGCTTAATTGGATTCAAAGGGCGATGAAAGAAATTAATGTCAGGAAAAATGCATCAAGGTCTATTAAAAAGAAAGTTGTGGCTTCCCCCCCGAACCTTAGACATCAGCTTTGGGGGTAAGTAAGCATGATCACAGTAGACTGTTCTGCAGGTCTTCTAAGACTCACTGGCAGCCCTGAGGATCAAGGGCACTAGCCATCAAAAAGTGGTTTGATTTGTTCAGACCTGAAACAAACAGGCAAACAAAGGAGAATAGTTTTCCAGCACGAAATACTCCCTTATTCCCCTCCTCCATTTTCTCCCATCAATCATCTTCAAGTAAATAAAATGGCAGGTTGTTTTACGTTCGTTTTTTTTTGTCCTTCCATTTCAAAACATGTTTTAACGAAGTATTCCCCTTTGGGAGACAGCAAACAAACAATTTTTAGTCTTCACTCAGAAATGTCTATTGCTAACAAATTTAGTATCAACATCAGTCCGTAATTAGATTTTGACTGATCTAAATCTGCATTTTCAACAAGTGCAATATGCAAACAGAAAAGTGGCCAACCCTGAATTGGTACAACAGGTAGGAGAGCTGTTCTCATGTACAGCCTCACCCTTCTCTCTTTTTCAAATGTTTAACGTAAAGAAGGGATCCAATTCTATGTCATCATTGCCTGCACCAAACTTCAGTACAATCAGTGCAACGGGAAGAGGTTCGTTTTCCCCAAGTCAGTGCCGATTCTGGCCATGCAGAATGCTCACACAGTTTATTTTAAGTGCTGGGAGGTTCTTGAACATTTCTTAACCACCACATTCAGTATCCAGCTTGACTCTGTCAAATGCTTGGAAGTCTATCCAAGAAAACAAGAAAATCCTATTGAAAAATGAAATAACTATATTTTAATAATGTGCTGAATTTCTCTGTTTCTGTGTGTCCTTTCCCAATTGCTTTATAATCTTAAAACCAAAACAAAACAAAGCCAGATGGAAACCTGCTTCCCTATGTAATTATTTCTTTTACTTTCCCCAACAAATGTTCACACATTTTTCTTACATATTTGCTTGTTTAAAAGTAATTTAAGCTTCTGTTGCATTCTGTACTTGGCACAGAAGAGCCCATAAAGACACTGCCCTTGGCAGGAAAGATTGTTTGCTTTCCTCAGGCCCTAATCCAGAGAGGTGCAGAGCAAGCTCAGCTCATCCTGAAGTGGAGACAAGGCCCTTGGAGATTAGGACTTCTGAGACTGTTTTATTTCCATTGACTTCAGACTTGTAAGTCTTTGTTTTTCATCTCTCTCTAAAGTTATTTTAATTAAAACAAAACAAGCCAGGAAATCCCACATTTCAGCAAAGCAAGGTCCAAAATAGCTTTGTCTCTTTGTGTTTGCTTACTAGGTCCTCTTAGGAGTTAGGCCTCCAATTTAAAAGCATGTTGTATTCATGTGAAGGGAGAAGGGAAATTTCTACCCTGCAAATTTTCTCTAGAATATTTCTGTTGGGAACCGCTCTGCATAAAAGAATAAATTTGCCATAGAAGAAAGTATAACTTCCATCTTCCTAATACATGTATCCTGTGACATCCAAGCAAATCACACAGAACAACATGCTCCCCATGTGGAAAACCTGTGCTTCTATCCCAGTGCCAGACAACTAGGAGTTACCAGTGCAATACAGCAGGGAAAAGCATCTGATTCTAGGGTGCATCAGGCCCGGCTTTGTTGGTGGAGAGAGGCAAATACCACATACAATGTTGGTAGGGCCTCACTTCAGATACTTCAGTTCCTGTCACCTCCATTCAAAAAACATAAACTGAAATTAGAAGGAGTGCAGAGGAAGGTTTCTGAGATAAGTTTAGGAACAGAAGATCTATCTTACAAAAACAGATAAAAAGAGCTTGGCTTGTTTGGCCAAGTGAAACAAGACTAGAGACGGGAGATAATGACTTTATAGATATATTGAGGAGTAAATATTAGGGAGGGAGAAGAATTATTTAACCTAAAGGATAATGCTGGAACAAGATAAAATTAATATAAGCTGGTCATGAATAAATCTAGACTGGAAACTGGGGGAAGGTTTCCAGCCATCGAAAGAATGACACTCTTTCAAATAGGCTAGTGATGGGCAAAGAACTTCAATTTAGACTTGTGATATGAGTCCTTGAATAAGTGGGTTTGAAAATAAAAATACTTCAGGAACTATTTGTTGAAGGTGCTGCTTACACTATTTACATAAAGTGTATTCTGTGCTCTAGAGCTTCCACTGATTACCTGCCAGGGATAGGAAGAATCTTTTTCCACTTCATATATAAATTTACTTCTTAGGCTTTTTTCCCTTTGTCTTGAAGTATCAGGAATTTGCCACAGAGGAAGAGAGGAAGTAGATGCACAGG
Organism: Eurystomus gularis; assembly: GCA_013400335.1. Classification (NCBI taxonomy): domain Eukaryota; kingdom Metazoa; phylum Chordata; class Aves; order Coraciiformes; family Coraciidae; genus Eurystomus; species Eurystomus gularis. The sequence continues at coordinate 50,479 of VZZY01001238.1, forward strand.
TATTCCTCAAAGTATTAAAATCTTCCAGGTAGCTTTGATTATGTTATTGCCCACATACCTGGGTTTCCACTGATTGCCAGATCTGATGTCAGAAGGTAATTTCCTCCTAGTCTGGCATTTTACTGAAGGGCATAGACTTGTCCACCACTTAAGACCACCTGAGAATTTAATCCTAACATACCCTAAATATTATTATATCCAAAATATTGACAAAGTCAGACTCTTGCTTTCTTTCTGTCATAGATGATGGCTGCAGCTGAAGGGCTTTGACAACAATCTGACATTCATGACAAGGTGTGAAAAGTGTTCTGTACTGGACAAGGGCTGGTGGAGTAAGGCCAAGCAGCTGTTGCACAGAGCACAGGATGACACACCAGGATGCAGGCCTTCCAAACTTGGATTCACTGTGAGTCTCAACACTTTGAAACATGGAACTGTTGTTGCTATTGCTACAAGAATGCTTCTTACCCAGCATCTATTTTATCCTCTGTCTTATGACCAAAGAACAACATGTCATGATGTGCGGTGCTGTGTCCTATTCCTTGCATCCAGAACTGAACTAAAATCCTGAGCTTTCAGTATACTGAGACACAGACAGAGGCAGCATTTTGCCAAGGCAGTAATCATATCACAACCTCACTAGTCACCATGCATTTCCCCTCTAAGATCAGCTCTAAGTACATAATGCAAAGCAGGCCCACTGACCTTTGGGTCAGTTTTCCATAGCATCTTTCTTGCGTTAGCTGCCAGCATTTTTATAAGGCCGTTGGACTTAGCGGTGGATGTTGTCCACCTGGACTTCAGTAACGCATTTGACACTGTTTCCCACAGCATTTTGCTAGAGAAGCTGGCGGCTCAAGGCTTAGACAGGAGGACTCTTCGCTGGGTTAGAAACTGGTTGGGTGGCTGAGCCCAGAAAGTGGTGGTAAATGGAGTCAAATCCAGTTGGTGACCGGTCACAAGCGGTGTCCCTCAGGGCTCAGTTTTGGGACCTGTCTTGTTTAATATCTTCATCAATGGCCTGGATGAGGGGATTGAATGCACCCTCAGTAAATTTGCAGATGACATGAAATTAAGTGGGAGTGTTGATCTGCTCGAGGGTAGGAAAACTCTGCAGAGGGATTTGGACAGGCTGGAGCGATGGGCTGAGGTCAATTGTATGAGGTTTAACAAAGCCAAGTGCTGGGTCTTGCACTTTGGTCACGACAACCCCATGCAATGATACAGGCTTGGGGAGGAGTGGCTCGAAAGCTGCCTGGTGGAGAAGGACCTGGGGGTGTTGGATGACAGCCGGCTGAACATGAGCCAATAGTGTGCCCAGGTGGCCAAGAGGGCCAATGTCATAGTTGAGATGGACACGACACTGGACAAGTTAAGCAGCAATAGCAAACTTTATTTTTTACAGCTCTCTTTTTTACTCTCTATCTTAGCTCCAAACCATTGTGTCACACAATAATTGGTCTTTGCTCATCACTAACATTCTCTTATTGGTCAACATTTCTTTACCCCACGTGTGTTCATTAGCTTCTGTCAGCTGCTTCTTTTACGTTCTTCAAATTCCTCAAAGGCTGTTTATCTTCTTTCAAGGGTACA
>VZZY01001238.1:52143-80821 GCA_013400335.1 Eurystomus gularis
AAGCTGGTGAGGGGTCTGGAAAGCATGCCTTATGAAGAGCAACTGAGGGAACTGGGGGTCTTTAGTCTGGAGGAGACTGAGAGGAGACCTTATTGCTCTCTACAACTACCTAAAAGGAGGTTGTAGCGAGGCTGGTGTTGGTCTCTTCTCCCAAATTACTAATGATAGAACGAGAGGAAATGGCCTCAAGTTGCATCAGGGGAGGTTTAGATTAGATATTAGGAAGAAATTCTTTACTGGGAGAGCGGTTGGGCACTGGAACAGACTGCCCAGGGAGGTGGTGGAGTCACCATCCCTGGAGGTGTTTAAAAAAAGAGTAGATGTAGCAGTTTAGGCTACGATCTAGAGGCTAGAGAGATGTTAGGATGAAGGCTGGACTTGATGATCCTGGTGGTCCTTTCCAACCATAATGATTCTATGATTCTATGACTCATTCTCCAGCCCAGCACCATCATGCTGAGGCTTCTTGCTAGGCAGAGTTTTAACCAAAGCTTAGGCAAAACTCAGTCCTGCCTTTTCCTCTGAAAGCAGTCCTAGCCTTTCTGCCCATTCTGGATACTATTGCCAGCCTCTCCTTCCCTCTAACCTGAGCCATGTCAGGATCTGACATGAGAAACCATTTGCCTACTCCAACCTGTTTGTGGCTTCCTACAACTCACTCACTGGCCATTTGTTCTGCTAATTGTACTGGGCCGGCTAGCTCCCAGGTCTGTGGTCCATGCTAGGGCAGCATATTCTGCTACAGAATTCCTGTAGCCCATGAAGCCCATGTGCTTTGGAGCTGATGTTAGCATTTACAATTAGGAATGTTCGAAGTAAATTCTTTACTCTTTCCTTTATGTGTCCCAGAAGAAAGTCCACTTGGTCTGCAGATCCACTTGGTCCTGCAGGTTTTGCTTATGCCGGTAGCCCATTGTCTCCAGTACAGACACATGTCTTAGTAAGTAAAGGTTAAAGGATTAAGTCTTTGAATTCTGTCTGTCATGCAAATTCCATTTCTCAACGGCTTTACAGAAACCAGTAGTGTAGCTTTAGAGATAAATAAGAGCAGGAAGACAGAAATAAGGGGGAAGGGAGGAGGAGTTTTCAGCTGAGATTTGAAATGAGATGGAAAGTCAATCAAGCAGAGAAATATAGACAAGCCTGTTCCAGATGGCAGGAGGCATAGAGGAGAAGTTTCTCATCCCACCTCTGGCCAGACTGCATGGAGGGACAGAGAACAAGCGAAACTTGATGAAATTAAAGGGCATTATATGAAGAAAAAAACCAAATGCTTCTCTGCTCAGGATGCAGTCAACTTGTAGAATATACTGTGGATGAAGTAATAGAGTTAAATACTAAGGCTGGATTTTTGTAAGAGTTTGATCATTGTGTAATTATTAATAACAGGCAGAGCAGTGCCAGGTAACTTAAAAGTAATTAAATTTCAAAGCTTCCCAAGATAAAACATCCCCTACCAGGCTCAGCAAGACATGATAACCTTGGAATGTAAACGCTCAAAATCCCAGCACTAACTGGGAGCTTTACAAGGCTCTGTTGCCATTTGCAGGAACCAAATTCTGAGCCCTGCTGGAGACCAGGCACTTGCCACATTGACCGCTGCTTATGTTGTTTCTCTGTGACCTTGGTACTATTTGTGCTTACCAGTTATGCTGGTTCTGTTCACCCGGGTTTTCAAATCTGAGGATTTCTTCCTTTGTATAGTCAGGGAAAAAGTGAAGTGATGTGCATCCCTATCCGCACTCCTGGAGGATTACTGAAGGTCAAAGCTGGGATAACCGGCATTTACTTCATGCAGGGTTGCTGTTATCTGAGCAGTTCAATTAAGATGAGGCTGAAAGGAAAGCAACTGGGGCTTTAAAAGCTCCCGTCTTTTTATGCCCCATACATTTTATCTGCTTGCCTCTTGTTCTCAGAGAGCCCTGGGATTCCTCAAAATGTATTCAATACATTGGGTACGTCAGTTACTGCTCCCCCGCACTGCCTTCCCTCACAGGGATCTTTGGGATGTTCTGGGAATTCAGCAGGTTGGAATGAACAGGAACAACAAAAATTACACCAATTTCGTTTGGAAAAAAATAAGCAAAATTTTAGAAGAGATGGTAGAGAAATTCCTTCTCTCCTGTTTTAACCTTCTACATTCATTAGTTACAAGAACATTCTCTGCTCACATCAACCTTTGTATCTGCATTTGACTACCCACGAGGTCTTCCTCATTTCTGCAGGACTCTTGGCTGAACACTCCTGCCATGCACAGACGGTGCTGGGCTCAGCGTGAACTACAGCATAACAGCTACATGCCAGCTGGTGAGGGGCATTACAGCACTGGTGACCAGCTTTGAATAAAAGCACAGTAGTTAAAGCATTTATTCAGGAACTAAGGGATGAGAATTCATTAGGAACGTGCCCAGAAAGAAACTTGAGTTTAGGTAGCAGGCATGGATAAAGCACTCCTGTCTCGGCTGAAGCCATCTCCTGTGCAACAAAAACCACTAAATTCACATGCCATAATAAAGGAAAGAGAGAGAAACATCAGGAGAATGAGCAGAAGAGTGTTGGGTGAGTTGAAGGTCAATGGCGCAGCGGAGCAGAAGCATATGCTACTTGTGTGGAGTAGGCACGAGGGCTGAAGGACAGAAATATTCTGTGTGCATCCTCCATTACCAGCTGGACGCAGAGGTGAGAAACACAAGGGACTTCCTGTGGTGTGCTTACCGCAATTGCTACCTCTTTGCTTCCAGCAGTAGCAGGGCTGAAGGCTGCAAATCACATTCTAGCTTCACCTAACTGGGCCAGGCTCTAAGGAGTCTAACTCTTCACTTAAAAAGACAAAACCAATTGCCAGCAATCTGCTTCTGAGGACAAGAAGACCAGCTTGCTAGTGAAGGACAAAGAGGAGCCCACTCCATTTGAAAAGACAATTTTGCACCATCCCACTCTCCATTTAAATTCCTATTGTCCAAACTGTGGCCCCAAGGATTTTAATGGTAACACTATTTTTGTTCCATGTAATGGAACAGGAGATGCCCTCTAGATGGGATATGAGGACTTATACAGTCTGGATCATATGTTCTACCAGGGTCTTCACATTTGGCTTGGGAGTGATGTAACAATATAAACAGAAGTCCAGAACTTAGGTTTTGGAAGAGAGGAAGGGTTTTATCTGTTTGCCTAGTTAGGTTCCCTTTACTGAATGGGCCTCCTTGCCCAGAAACAGGACCAAAAATTCTCCGTGGGAGAAAACTCCCCACTGCAAACTAACAAAACAACCATAAAAAGAGGTCTTGTTTTATGACATGCTCCATTGGTATTGCAGCATTCTGCCTATGTGGGCATATTTTCTAACACATTATGCAAAAACAAGTCAGGGAAGATGCTGAGGATTGTAATTTTCTAATTTAATTCTGCCATTTCCAGTAATGGAAAGCCATACTATGGCTATTTATCTTCATAAGTGACAGATGCATTTCATTAAAACTTCCTTAAATAATTTCTCATGGCACTTGAAGGAGGAAAAAAAGGAGTGAGAAGATATCTATTTTGTAAGCACACACGCATCGATGTTTTGAGAGCTGTTAAACACGCAAATGATCTATGACATTGCATTAAAGAGGTCAAGTAAAAAGACATTTGTCTGGTGTTTTTTTGAAACGTTGATGCCTGTTGAACACAGCATGAAACAATCTGACATTGACTGTTCCTGGATGAAAATACGCTACTAATATCACCGTACAGTGATATAATGACCATCACTTGGGAGAATCCCAAAGCTCGGTGTAATGCTATGACAGGCAGACGCTTCTCTTCCAGATACTGCTGAAATGCTGCCATGTAGGAGCAGGAGGATGAAGCAGCTGTAAAGCAAGTGACTCTGCAGAATAATTTGGCCAAGAAGTGAAGAATTTTGTATTCAGCTGAAACTGCATTTAGATAAGCAACATTTCAGGGCAGGTGACCATTCACCTAATTTTCTTTCTGTGCCAGACAACTGACAGTGGTGCAAGAAAATATCTTTTGAAGAAATCTGCATCATGTGCTGATGCACTTCTAAAGGGTGGATGTTCTATGTAAAGTCCTAGCCCAGGTCTTGGCATACAGGAGTTGCAAGGAAGCAATGAAAGCATTGGAGAAGGGAGAGCTGCACGTGAGATGATATAGCATTTTTCTGTTGTCCTCACATTCCATAGCGCTTAGGGAAGCTTGAAGGCTTCCAACAGCTCCTAATGGGTCACTGGGTCAAGGAAAATTGACAATGGATCTAAACAATTTTCCTCATCCCATTCAGAAGAAGATGGGATGCAGAGGTTTAGAAGTAGTGCTGTCATTATGTGCTCCTCAGTTTCCCATTTCCAGTAACTTTTTAATTCAGGGTGTTGGCAAAAGGGGACAGAGTGGCAAAGAGAGCCTTGCCCAAAGTCCTGTCTCAGAAGCCTGTCATCCAGTCTAGCAGCTGCTGCCCAACAGTGCTGACAAAAAGGCCAGCGGCTAGGTGAGCTGTTGGGAAAGAATTCACTACTGGAACCAGGAAGTACCCTTCCATACACTGGTGGTATGGATGGAGAACTTTTCATGGTCTGTGGACAATGCTGTTCCTTCTCCAGGGTCCCTTTGTTCAGGCCCCAGAGCTGTCAAGCAAGCTGGAAGAGTGCCTGCAGTCCCTGTTGCCATCCCCCTGGCACTCTGTCTATTTGGCCTCAGCACCTTTCCCTGACTCTACATTTCCTCTCAGCTCACTGAACAAATACTCCCAAGTGAACAAGCTATTCAAGAAAACGCTGCCCTCTTTTTGGTTCGTGAATCTTGCAATTTCTTCTCACTGCTATTTCAAACCACTCACTGAACACACTCCATTTGTAATTCTTCTCCAGTGGAGTTTGTTGACAAAGAAGTGATGGTGAGTAGTAGGGCAGCGTAAATCAGCATGGACTAGACAGGTGATCTTCTTCCTCCCCTGACTGAAGCAACACTAACTCTCTGAGTAAAAAAAGTTACCTTCTTAATGGAAACATGAGCAAATGAGCCAAAGCTTGCTTCCTCCAGTGTGCTTAGAAAATGTTGTTTCCCTAGTAGAGTGCAGTAGTTTCAGAAGGGCAGATCCACTGGGTTCAGAGCAGCATCACCCAGGGCTTGGTACAATAGCCCACACTTTGGGGCCAGGGTCTGCCTCCTACCTCCAGCCAACCTGGAGCCTGCTACGAATGTCAGAATGCCCACTGCTCAATACGCTTTGTACTTCCTCAGGAATCTACCTCCTTTGAAAACTCCAGCTCTAAAGGTATTTTGTAGCATGGCCATTCCCAAGTTACCTGGACTTGTTTCATAGTCAGCTCTGGGCCTCAAATACAGGACCTCAGTCACCAGTAGGAGTTCCACTGGGGCCAGCACACATAAGACTATCCCCTCCTCTTCCCCAACTGCTCATGAAGTCAGTCTTTACTTATGTACAATGGGAATGCTGTATGAGAAGGTGAGGCAGAACTCCTGCAGGGCTCTTGCCTTGCTCGGTTTTCTGGTGTTATGACTGCTGATGCTTAGTCATGCCAAATTCATGACAGTTGCCATTGAGTCATGATGGCAGGTGGCTTCCGTTGGCCCTGGCTGCAAGTGGATGAAACTACCTATTTGGGCAGAGAGGACTACTGCAGAGGAAGTCATACAGAGAGCAACTCGGGGGAGCTAGGCTGGCAACAGGAGTTGATGTTGTCAGCTCATCAATATAACCGAGCTTCAGAGGAGGCTGAGCTTTCTTACTCATGCTCTGGTGTTCAGAGCATGACTCAACTTATTCACACCACACAGCACTTGGAGGCCAGCCACAGGAAAGTCTTTCATCTGCAGCATTTCAACTGGGCCGTTCCTGCCACCGCCTCTTCCTTTCCCCTTGTGTTTCTGTGCAGGTGATTAGTTAGGACTGACGTTCAATGTTCAATGCTTCTTCAGAATGGCTTAACGGTTACTGAAACGCACAAGTCAAGGAGAGAAGGAAAAATTTCCCCTGCAGTTAATCACTGGCCACACTGTGGAGCTCATCAAACTTTCAGGAAGTGATTGAACCTATTTGCACTTGTGGAAAATGGGAAAGACAAAAGTACAGGAAATTGCTTGTTGTTTTGCTCTCAGCACCACAGCCACGATTACCCTCTTGTTGGATGAGATTCCTTTAGAAGAAATGGCTTCCAGCTAAAGGATAAAGAGACCACTTGGACTTTGTTTAGTTTGTTTTGAAAAATCCTTTTCATGCTTCCTCTGATCCATAAAGACAATCTCAGTGCATGCAGGAAACACTCCCCTGGAAAATGAGGAGGCCCAGCTGAACATGCTGCTCTGGCAGCTTCACCTGTCAGGTATCTAAAAGCAAGGAGGGTTAACTTGAGCTCTTAGTGGATCTGATACACACTACAGAAAGAACATTTTGGGCCAGAAATTGTTCTTACATGTTAAAACGTAACTTGGTAATAGAAATGACTGATCTGCATTTTTGCTGAGTGTTTGGAGTGGCCAGTAATGGAGACTTCATTGAGGCCTACCACCAGATGAAGCACATGCAGCAAATACAATAAACAGACCGTCCTGAGCATCAGGTCTCTGACTCTGAATGGACAGACTGGATGGACCATCCTCCCAGGACAATGGATCCCCGAGGTGGCCTGGGATCCCTCTGAACACACCCGCAGCATGTATTTCCTGGAATGCCCCTTGGAGATCACTGTGGCAGCACTTTCTCCCAAGACCAAATTCCTTAATAGGCAACTACAAGACTGGAGCTCTGCAAGGAATAAGGGCTTTCTGAGAAGTACTTCCATTCGACCCAGGCATGCCAAGAATTTAGCTTGATACCTCTGTCTTGATTTCCATCTTAATGCTGTGAATTGTCTCTTTTTGAGGTACAGGTTCATGTTCAGTACTTAAAATTGTGACCTAAAGAAACTCAGAATACTTCACAAAACTCCATGTACATGAAAAGTGTCTTCTGCCAGCCCTTCTGTGACCTCAGCAGAGTATGACAACATTGAAATGAGTGGTAATATACTAGACCAGATCATAGAATCACAGAATCATAGAATGGTTCGGGTTGTAAGAGACCTTAAAGATTATCTAGTTCCAACCCCCTGCCATGGGCAGGGACACCTCCCACTAGATCATGTTGTCTAGTGGACCAGACCAGCCTGGTCTTGAACACAGCCGGTGTTGGGGCATCTACAACCTCCCTGGGCAACCTGTTCCAGTGTCTCACCATCCTCATAGTGAAAAACTTCTTCGTAATTTCTAATCTAAATCTACTCTGTTCTAGTTTGAACCCATTCGCCCTCACCATGTTACTACAAGCCCTTGTAAAAAGTCCCTCCCCAGCTTTCTTGTAGGCCACCTTCAGATACTGACAGACCTTCTCTTCTCCAGGCTGAAGAGAAGCTCCAGGCTTCAGCTCTCCCAGCCTGTCCTCACAGGAGAGGTGTTCTGGCCCTCTGATCATCTTTGTGGCCCTCCTCTGGACCCACTCCAATAGGTCCATGCCCTTCTTGTACTGGGGGCTCCAGGGCTGGACACAGTACTCCAAGTGGAATCTCACAAGAGTGGAGTAGAGGCGAGGAGAATCACCTCCCTTGACCTGCTGGTCACGCTTCTTTGATTCAGCCCAGGACACCGTTGGCTTTCTGGGCTGCACTTGCACATTGTTGGCTCATGTTGAGCTTTTCGTCAACCAGCACCCCCAAGTCTTTCTCCTCAGGACTACTAGATCATCAAGTGACATAAATCAGTGTGGTACCACGGTCTTCAAGCCATTTGTAGTTTAACATCTATATCAGTAGGAGTAGCATGCACAAGGAGAGAGTGTCAATGCTGTTTCTCTTTTTCCTTTGTTATTTTATTATCACTGTTGTAGACCCACAGCACTCCTTTCTATCTCATTACAAGGACAAAAAACTCAACTCAATTTGTAGTACATGATACACGAACTTGTGACTGTGTGTATGATACCAGCTGTTATGGTCCCATCCACAAGGACAAGTAATCGAGTTAATACTGTTGGACAGAGGTTTTCCTTTCCAAAATGATACATTTGGGGTTTAGATCTGCAGAGAAGCAAGGGAAGAATCAAAGAAAATAAAAGACCAACTTTTTTTTGTTGATGTGCAATTTTAATAAGATTTAAATTCTTAATTCCACTGGAGTTGGGCCTAGACAAGTGACATACTCATGCAAATGCTATGGGGATGAGAGCGATGTAGCAACTGAAATATTTAATCAGGTACTGAAATGAACCTTATGTGAGTGTCCAAGCCATTTTACAATGAAGTGAATGAAAGCACCTCAAAGCAATGGTAGAAGCACAAAAGTGACCATTAGACAGTTTCAAGGCAAGAAAATTAGCCAATTTTTTTTGTTACAATATGATACAATTTAAAATTCATGTGGAAAATCAAATAAATCCCTGTAATAATTCTGCCCTGGGTTCTGACGTTTTCTGATTGTCAGTAGAATTGAGAGTCACATGGATTTGTTGGATGGCATGTGAGAAAATGGGAAACATGGTGGAAAACACGACATGAAGGTAGGAGTAAAGTCCTGCTTTCATCTGTGCCATGCAGACTCTTGGTAGAAGCCACTTTTAGATGTTCACTAGAGTATATGAGATCAGAATTTTATACCATGACTTGCCTTCTAAGGCACACCATTACCTATGATGTTTTAAGGCCATCCATATGGATATATACATAATGGAAACATGGAAACAGCTCCTCTGAAATCTGCACCCACTTATATCTGTTAAATGTGTGGCTGTGATTCTGTTTTTTTTTTTCTTTCTTCTTTTATTTATTATAATTCTTTTTAAGATGTTCTTGCACATAATTGATGGAGTCACGGTTTTTGTTTTCACCTCTGCAGGGCCCATTTTTAAAAGTCATCTTGTCACTCTCTCATTCACTGCTCTTGCCCTCCCTCTTCTTTCTTACTGCATTAAATCAGACTCCATTTTTCCTCCAACTGCTCCACACAACCTTGCATTCTGCATATTGACCTTTCATACGCTGCCGTTTGGATCACCAGCTCTAGCCATTACATTAGCAACACACAATTACACCCTCAAGGTAGACTCAAGTGCAGCTCCTACCTCTACAGAAATGCCTTAATGAATGGAAAGATGCTGCTGTATGTTTGAAGTGTGTTTTCAGCTCACGTACTAGTGAAGAAGGATTCTGCAGAGACGTGAAACTGTGGGTAGTGATGGGAGCATTTTCCAAATGTTTCTGTTCCACCAGAGTGCCCTCTGTACGGTGCTGTTCTCTGAAGTGCCCATGCATTAGATTTTTTTCTAGAGGTTATTGCCAAAGCTGCACCCAGTTGTCACAGGGGGGCTGTCACATCTAGTGAGCTTAGAGGGTAGCTTGTGGCTGGTGTGAAGACATAGCACTTTCAAAAGAAGTGTTCTTGGTGTCTTACTTGATATGTATGAATTTGGTATGAACCACCATCCTGATATGCTGTATTTTGGTGATATCTGTTGCTTTCCGGGGGGTGTGATGCAGCCATTAAAGTACCTATGCCTTTTTAAAAAATGCTTTTTCCTTCGGTATTCAATGTACATTTTTCTGTGACCAAGCAACATCAGAACAGAAGCAACTCTGGCCTCCCTCCCAGCAAAAGCACAAATCTGACAATGAAAGATGTCAAATCTGACATTTTGCCCCATAGCTATGTGGGTAATAAACGCAGAGCTACGTGGAACATGATCTGTCATGGTTTAACCCTAGGCAGTAACTAAGCCTCCTTTTGCATTCGTTACAGCAAGGCTAATTCAAAACTTGGTCCTCCTAGAAAAGAGTTTCTTCAGCAAGATCTTCCTGAGGAGGGGAGATGCTGTGTCAATTAATGACTGCTCAGTGGCTCTTCCATCAGCCCATGGCCTCACTGGCAAACACGTGTAGCCTCACAGCTGAAGCAGGTCCTCCCCAGAGCTAGTGCTGCCCAATAACAAGGCTTTCAAGGGAGAGGGACCTTCAAATATGCAGTGCCTTTTTGTGGGGCTTGAAAGAATTAACCGCAGCAAAAACTGGGCATTCTCACAACATGAGCTCTGTCAGGACAAACGTGACTCTGAAACTCTGCAAGGCTTTTGGAAGCGGGAGAATGTGGCATTTCTCTGCACATCACGTGCAGCAAGGGGAGCTTGCACAGACATTTGGAAGTTTAGGTCAATACTTATCACCCAAGGATTTAAGTCCAATTAATTCACCTACTTTTTCCTCATTAACTAGACAAAGCTGCTTGCTTTACAAAAAGCTAGGCAAGAAGACAACACGTAGCTGAGTGTTTCTAAGCAGTTTTATCCTGCTGCTACCAGGGTTTGACATTCGTTTTTCCTTTGCCTGCAGGGCTGCAGTGCCACACAGGTACTGACACTGCTGCTGGTACAGGATCTCCAGAGCTTCCCTCCCTCCAGTCTATGGTCTACTGCTCTACTGTCATCCTCGTGGCAAACCTTAACTCAACAGCCAAACCACTAATCTGCGATGAAGAGCTTATCTGCAGGAAAATGCAGCGTCATGACATAACCTAGGCTCTTAGTGAAGCCTGAATGCATTTGGGACAATCATTTATGACAGCCAAAAAGGGAAAAAAGAATGAGGTGGAAATTGCTACTTTCGATTTTGGCATTTTCTGATATAAATCCTTTTGTTTCTCATCCCAACAGGATCTTTCAAGGCCAAATTCAGTCACACTTACTTTTCAAATGTTAAACTAAGTGACTCTCCCCGCGACACACAATTGAAGCTCAAAACTAAAGCCTCTTGGTCAGGTTTCACTCTGGGTCAACTCAGCCAGACACATTTACTTTTTTGCTTTACCCATGCTGTTGCAGAACAGAGAATAAACTGTTTGCACAGCTCAGCCATTAGGACATGCTTCCACATTCAGCCTCCTCAAGAAGCAGGTGCTGATGGAAGGTACAGTGTTCACAATCAGCATGCATTCCTATGGATACACTTTTAATGCAGAACATAACAATATACAATAAAAATATTTATGCAAAAGTTGAAGAATGGGTTGCAATCTCTCGGCGTATAGTTCTGTTTTCAGTGGGATAAGCAATTTTTCATATGCTTTGGCAAATGTTAGCCTAATTAAAAGAACAAGTAGGTAACTACTGATAGTATATGTAGATAAATTAGAGCAACAATCTAGTCATCCATTCCAAACCTATCCAGAAATTTATGAGGACTTTGATGAGCTGCAGATGGGCCCCTTAGAGCACAGATTAGAGGGAATCTGGAGGACTCAGGATTTAAAATTTACACATTTTATGAAAATCTGCAACTCAGGGCCAGTTTAGATCATACAGAGCAGTTGAGAAAACCATCACCACATGCGGGGTGATCACTGTTAAATACTAAAGGACTAACTTAATCCACTCTGCTCTGCCATCACATTTTTTCTTTCACTTGCTGAAAACTGATCTCTCTTTGTCTGGATCCACTCCTCATGCTTTAATATCATCTCCAGAAAGGGGTCAGGGAATGTCAGCAGAATTATCTTAATGTTAAGATTCTTCTTAATTAATATCAGCAAAAGGTGTGAGTAAGGAAGGGGATCTGCTCATTCATGTCAGGTTTCTGAGATTCTGGTCTGACACCACAAGGCAGCCTTGAGTGTCCAACACTCACTCTTGTGTCTGTATGGAAAATCATGCCTCTTTGAAGGATACCTTCCTTGCTTTGAAGGCCATCTTCACTGGGGACCTTGGCAATTTTTTTAAACAGACATTTGTGAACTATCATGTCATTCTGGTACTAAAAAAAAATCCCTCTTCACCCTGAATCTCAGCTTAAGCACATTGTCTAATAAAAGCCTGCTCACTTTGCCTCCATGGTTGTCCACTTTCTGTCATCCTTAACACACAAGGTCTGGACATTTCCCTATGATGATATAAAATAGAATTCAGGGCTGTTAAACAAAAGAATGGGATGAACTGAAGAGCCCGTTCTTCTCTAACTACAAGTTTGCACCTTTCTGACTCACACTCTGGCTTCCCTCCGCCCCCTCCTTAAGCATACCTTAACTGCTGGAAAGGGAAAAATCCATGTTGGGTCCCAAGAGCTGGGCACTGTCTGACACCTTCACATCAGGGAACTCTGGCAGTGACTGTTACTGCTTCCTGATGTTTGATCCCAGGCCTCCCACACATGGCAAGATACAGGAGGCTCAGTACCTTGGAGGCCAGAACGGTAAGAAATACAGAGCCCCGATGTGAACGCAGGAGACGTGAGTCAGACATGAGCAAGACCCAGATTCCTGTGAATAACACACCATCTGAGCAATATCCACTTAATGGTGCTCAGAGAGTCAGTACAGCTCTCATTTCAAAACAGCTAACAACTCCATTTTCCAGGATCCATAGTAATACTGTGCCATTCACTAATTTGCATTCTGGCCTGTAAAAATCACCATTCTTTTTGACATCTTTTGCCTTAAAAGTTGGCAGAAAAGATAATCTTTCAACTTGTGATTTCAATCAGTAACAAAATTCTATCTCCTGCTTAACACGTCACCTTTCACTTTGCAGTGATCATCAATGGAGAAGCTGTATCTTTTGGAATGCATAGGAAAATGGAGGCAGCACCTGCGCTTTTCACACTCTGAACGTCTGATCAAAACAGAGAGTCAGGAGGAGATCCACACACAACCTCTGCTTCAACCTCTGCAGAACACTGCCTGCTTGTCTGTACACATTAGAGACTGCAGAGGTCTTTGCACAGATTGAATTTAGACGTTCACGACACTTGTTCCCTTCTCTAGCGATGCTCATAGGTAGCTTTACATGTGGCGGTAAGATGGACAGAGTCCCCTGTTTATAGTATATTGAAAGAGTTGCCTTTGGTCTTCCAGTAACTCCATCTGAGACGTGATTAGACTTCATGATATGTCAAAAAGAAACTCTGAAGTGAAATGAAATCACCACCGTGCCATATGCCACGCTCTGCCTAGGCACAACAAGAGTAAGCTAAATTCACTATTGCAGCTGCCAGAGTGAATTTGTTTGCTTTTATTGGTGTATGACTCAGCTTTAATATTTTTCTAAGACAATTCTTGATCATTCTATGGACAGATAAGTAACATTAATAACACAGAAGAGTCGGTCAGTTCCTTCCAACCACCTTAGTAAACCTACTCTGGGTACAAAACAAGAGAGCATCCAAATTTTCTTCTCTGGAGTGGAAGACTCCTAACCTTTCTGCCCTAGACATATTTTCTCATTAGTGAGAGAATGCATTATTCAGGGAGTAGCATACAAAAGCTAAAGGTACTGAGTTCCTTTCCTAGGTCAGAATATATTGCCTGTGGTGGTCTTCAGTAGCTCCTCCCACAGCCTCAATGTGTTGGGCCACGAAATACAAACAACCATTTCCCTACAGTGCATATGCAGGAAGGCCTTACCAAACTTTCAATAAAGTGCTTCATGATTCTGGGATGAGAACATAAAATGCAGAATTAGATGCTGCTAATTTATACATGGTGCTGCTAATCAGATGTGGAATTGCCCCCAGTCCCAAAGTCTTGCACCAGTGGAAGAAGTCTCCTGAAGCTTCTGGAATGAAAGGGGAAAGAAAGAGGAAAGGAGAAGAAAGGATGGATGTGCCTTTAGACATCAGTTGCACAAGATGACCTTAATTCTCACATTTCCTAACCTCGCATTTATGTGACATTGCACATCAGCAAGATGAGTGACTTCTAGTGAATAGCAGCTTTATTTATTGCCACTGAATTCATTTTCCTTTAAGAAATAAAGCTCTCTCACTGCTGGTATTATTGGTCTGCTCTCTCCATTTTCTTACAGCTTTGAACTAAGCCCAGTCACCACTTCTCTCCCGTGAGGTGATGCAGAGCCCTGTGCTTCGGTTCACAGGACTGCAAAGTCTCATTTGGTGTTTTTTAACAGTAACCACATAAAACAAAAGGAGCTGGCTTTGCCACGACTACTGGGGTTTGTATCTCTCTGAAAACAAGCCATAGATGAAATATCTGTGACATGATATATTTGTGGTACCATTTCAAACAGGAGCATCTCCATTTCTTGGGGGCTAACCCTTATTCCCTCCTCCCACAATTTCACGGCCGTCCCTAACACTGTCACTCCATCCCGAGGGGCTGCGCGCAAGCCGGGTATATCTACTAGACGGAGTTAATTCCTTTCAAGTTCCTTCTGTGCATAGCTGTGACTGACAGAGACGGGTGCTGTTTGCAAGTGTCAGTGGAGCACGACCTCGAGTTAATACATTGAATGATTAAAGAAAAAAGATTCATTCAGCATGTGAACTCTATGCTGAGATTAGCCAGAAGTACCGAGCACACACAAATTGCTGTTTTGTCAGCACAGTGCTTGGCGGAGTTTTTAAATATTCCAGCTATTCTAAGCCATCATCCTCAAGGCTAGGGCAACTAAAAAAAGAGGACAATCAAAATAGCATTTCCAATCCAAACGCCATTGTTTTAGATAAGAGATTTGGACCTGGCTGTTTAGAGCACTGCGTGATCTCTTGGCAGCTGCAGCCCTCGGCTTGATGTGAAAGGACTCACAGTAACACGCACAGAACTGTTTGCAAAACTCAGAGAAGGGACCAGGAGAAATGTAGCCTTTCAGTGGTAGATGTCAGTTTAACTCCAGCCTGGCCAGGAGCAATTTGAAGTTACAAGGGTCTCCACAGTCCATCTGGCTGCTTGTGCTAATTGCTCTCATTTCAGTTGCCTGTGGACATAAGTTGGTCTTCCAGATGCTAACCCTACATCTGGTGTTAGCAGAGCAGTCAGAGGCCACACAGGCCATGGTAGGTGACCTCTTATCTCACCCAAGCAGTTCTGTCTGGAGCTGAGTCTGTCTGTCTGGGGGGCACTGCCTGCATTAGTGTTTAGGGCATAGATCTTCTCTGTAGTTAGCTAAATCTTTAGAAGATTGGGGAAAACCCCAGGAGAATATCCATGATATTTTTTGCAGTTTCTCCCCAGCTATATAGTTAGTCCTTTCTTAGAATTAAAAAAACAACGGAATTGTTCGCAGAGAGATTGGAAGAAATACAGTTTCCCTCCCTCCCTCCTCTGACTAGTTCTAGCGGTAACTATCACCAGAGGCAGGATTGTGGAGAAGATATCAAATCTCTTTCTATCTGTGTTTCCTATTGTTGACTTTGACAACTACATCCATTTAGGGTCAGATTCTATCGTACATTGCCGCTTTGAAACCAGCAGGTATTTGGGGCAGACAATAAACGCTGAATTTAGAGTATAATAACTTCAGTACTTTCAGTGCAAAGAATCCTCTGTTCACCTCTCCTCACTGCCTATCTCCCTCATGGATGGGTCTCTTGCCTTTGTATCTGACCCTGTGTCCAAAAACCTCTGCATCTTCTGTTCCTCTTCCAGTCTTAACTCAACAAGCTTCTTCTCTCTATTTCCATTGTCATCTATCAGTTTTTTGAGTCCTTTACAACAGCAAGATCCAAAGTGTTCCTGTCTTTTCTTAAAGGCGATCAAACCCTAAGACAATGCTTACTACCTTCTCCTCTTGCACCTCTTCTACCTCTGCTTTCACAGCTGCCTCAGGGAAGGAGATGTACAAAAATCTGCTGGAGAGGCAGAGGACGGTAAAAGCCTTCTTTTGTGGAGGCTGCACTATCTATCCTGGGGTTGCTGTGGCCCATTAAACCTTACACACAGAGATCTTGGGGCTTCTTTCTGTTAATAAACTGTGCTTTTTTGGTACTAACCAGCAGCAGTAGCTCTTAAGAAAAAGACAGATTTTGCTGAAGCCTATTGCTTATTTAATAGAGTCATTTCACGAGCAGATACAGTTTAGATTACCAAGCTATTGACAATACTTCTGTGCAACATGTGGTTTTCCCCCAGCAACCCCCGTCATGTGCTGACCCGACCCAGAGCCATTTAGTTTAAAAGACACAGACTGCGGCTCAAGCTGATACCAAAAGTACCTCAGCTGATACTGGCCAGCTTGTCATTCTCTATTCACTTTTTCTCTCTATTTGTTCATCTGCTCTGCCCTCTCACATGGTTTCTCTCTGCTCTTCGTGTGGGTCACTTACACTGCTAAGAAGTAACCATGAGGAGAAAGGAGAGGGCATCTGTAGTAATAGTTACACAGAATTATATACTACATATTTATGTACTGCTGCTTTTCAAGCACTTGCTCTAACAACGTGCTTTCATTCACTTGCTGCTGTGGGAAAAAGCCAAAGTCATTTGTTTGCAAGGACGTGTGCACACAGAATATTCCTGCTTGCTGCTGAAAGGATGGGTTGGTCACACTGCCAGTGAACAGCAGAGTTGAGTCAGCAGTACAAAATAATAATTAAAAACAAAAACGGAAAAAAAAAAGACCGGGCAGCACTTCCTAGAGAGCTCCGCAGGCTTGCTGGGGCTCTCTTAATAGCCTTGCAACTGTTGTGAGTGGTCTGCAGGCAGTTGCCACTAAACAGTGCAAATGGGAGAACTGCAGCAACTCACCATCTTTCCACAGCCTCAAAACTGGAAAATACCTAGAGCCTGCGACGCAGCCCTGGTAAACTAGACTTGCTCTGCCACCTCCTGGCTGTACCAGATACCAAACAGAATTTAATATGCTAAACGGCTTTCTTCATCCCTCACTCTCTTTAGGGTCTTGGGTCTGATCTAAAGTTCACCGAGATGACCAAGCTTCAACCTAACCCTAGAAAGTATACCTGGAATGAACGGAGACATAGACAATGCTTTTTGGACCATAAATATGAAAGAAAAGCTTTGCTGTGACCTTACATTGCACTCTACTCATACTTTTAAAATACAGCAAAAACATCATTAGAATTCTTTCTATGCCTTCCATACACGTGCTTTATTAGAGTTTCTCACCTTAAAGGAGAAGGAGATCACTCCCCTCTAGAGGCAGCCCGATTGTTGTTGGTGTCAGACTTTGTCCTCTCAATGTTTAGTGCTTTGTGGAAAGGACGTTCTGTAAACACACAAAAAGGACTATTTACTTGTTTGTTTTGTAACATGGCACTACAACATGTAAAAAAGCCTCCAGTTAATATTCTTCTTCTTTCCTTCCTAGCTTGCGATGTCTAGCAATATTTCCTACTAATGTTGGTGCAGGGATGGAGGCAGATATTGACTTTCATCCCTGTACAGAATTCTGGCTTTACTGCTCCATAAACTGCTCCAAGAGAATATTAATAATATGATGTCATGATTTCTAAGCACAATACAGTTTTTTACATTTTTATACGGTTTCAAATCTTATTTAGGTTCACAATTTCCTTTTATCTGTTCAATACAAAGTAATGGAAAATCTCAAGGGGATTGTAAGCCTAAGGACATATAAGCTTTGGCAACAAGAGTACACAGGTAAAGAGGGAATCTGGGTTTCGAGCTCTTGTTGCTCCAAGTCTGCCCTTTAATTATCAGTTTACAGCTCCCTATTATTCCACCTTCATTAAGGACTCTGATACTCCTCTGAGTGATATTAGCCTTTAGAAAGACTTCTCAGAAAATGTAAACCTAGGGAAAAGCAACAGTGACTGCATTTGAAACCCCACATTCTCTTTGCTCTGCGGCTGAGCAACATCAAATTCACCTGGTAGGAGCAGAGTCTTTCCTTGGTTTACATGTGTGTGAAGCAGCGATGTATTTTTAACGAGATTTATTTTCATGACAGGAATTGCATTGGCGATTTGCATTAAAGATAAGCTAAATGAGCTGTTCAAGAGTAGAACTAGCTTTCTCACAGTTGTTTCCTTTAATTAACCCACACACTATGTTAATGTTGGATTAAGCCCTGCCTTATGCCATCTAGGAGATCAAAGTTATCCTTCCATAAAATCTTCATTCACCTCATTTTCTTCATGTCTATTAACGCCTTGAAAACATAGCTTACAGAGAAAAATCAGAAGGGCATTTTGCTTTAATGTTCTACCACAAAAATACAGTAACTTTTTTTTCTATTTTGTCCCGGGTGAAATAGCAATTGTTAAAATTTTCAGCTGGACAGAAATTTGTATTTCCAGCCAGGTTTACTTTAAGTATCTAGTAATTTATTGGAATTACCAAGTCGCTTCCCATGTTAAAAGAAAATAAATGGTATTATATTAAACCCTAGTGACCTCCAAATGGAATGGAAACCTTTTAGGTTGCCAGTACAGATCTCTACCATGTGTGCTAATAAGTAATTGGTAGCAGTAGATGCCTGTTATCAACCACAGGGATCAGAGAGAAACTCAGTCAACAGACTTGAGGGATGAAGGATACACGCTCCATCACCAGATAATACAGAGGGTTGCCACAAATAAAGAAACATGGACACTCCAGAAAGCCTTGCTTTGTTTCAGTGCTGGGTGAGAAAGAACAGATGAGAGGCTGTATAAATGCTGCTTTTGCTTTCTCCCTCCTTAGTCTCCTTCCTCACAGCTCCTTCCTTCCTGTAATACCAAGGCCTAGCACAGTCTCCAGCTTTGGCCCTTTTTATCCCCTTTACCTGCCTGCTGGCCCTGCTCCGCTCTCCTCAGCCTGCAGTGCTCTGCTCTCCACAGGAGAAGCTGCCAGCTATGGGTTGCAGCATGAGGCAGATGAGCTGGCCGGGAGAAGCTGGAGCGCTGGAGGATGCTCACTGCAGATGTCACCAGCCAGGAATTTAGCTGCCAAATTCTAACAAGCTTCTGCTGAAGGTGTCCAAATTAAAATTAGTCAAGAGTTTATGATTTGGACGATTCATGTTTTCCTGGAGACAGCAAAAGGGGCTTGATACCAAAAATATCTTTTTCTATAACGCCTGGAAGAAGTAAGAATCATAGAATCATTGAATTGTTTTAGTTAGAAGAGACCTTTAGGATCAAGTACAGCTGTTAACCCAGCACTGCCAGGGCACCACTAAACCATGTCCCTCAGCACCAAATCTAGAAGTCTTCTAAATACCTCCAGGGATGGTGACTCCACCACTGCCCTGGACAGCCTGTTCCACTGCTTGACAATCCTTTCTGTGAAGAAATTTTTCCAAATATCCAATCTAAACCTCCCCTGGAGCAATTTGAGGCCATTTCCTCTTGTCCTATTGCTTATTACTGGGAGAACAGACCAGCACCCACCTCGCTACAACCTCCTTTCAGATAGTTGTAGAGAGCGAGAAGGTCTCCCCGAGCCTCCTTTTCTCCAGGCTAAACAACCGCAGGTCCCTCAGCCGCTCCTTGTAAGCCTTGCGCTCTAGACCCCTCACCAGCTTCGTTGCCCTTCTTTGGACACGCTCCAGAGTTCTAAGTCACAGTATTGTAAGATTTTTAACCCGGCCAACATATTTTCCATACTCTCATTTTTACGTGTGGTTGAATAATTTTCCAAATTTTATCTAAATGGCTGACATGAGCTGCAGAGAAAGCAGGCCTAGAAACACAGAGTTATAAAACCTTTCAGATACCTCTGCAACATCTGCCTTCTATCCCAGTGCCATAGAGCCTAACCACACCTCACCGCAGTAATCGAAATGTCTCCTTTACGCTCAGTTCCAGAGCATGAAACACAGGAGAGGCATCTTGAACCTCTTTCTTGACTCCAACAGTCACACCAGAAAGAAATGAACGAACCAAGCACAATATACACCTTATGCAAAGGACATAAAGTCTAGGCCTGGACACAGACTTGGAACAGGGTGTCTCTCTGTGCTGTTACACTGCTAGCACAGCCCTGGCATGGGCCTGGTCTGGGTCAGCTAATGCTCTTCCAGACAGTGCCTGTGCATGGTTTTGGGGTTGGCAAAGGCTACACCTCGTTCCCAACAGGCAGTAGGCCCTCAGCTACCTTGTTTTGGAGGCTGCAAGAGTTTGGCTGTGTCTTGCCAGGAGTTTACTAGTTTGTTGACTAGTAGTTTAGTACTTTGCTAGTTTTTGCACTAGTAGAGAGAGATTCAAACAGGTTCATAACTCCCAAAAATGACTGTGATCACCCAGGGAGATGGTGGGACTGTAGCTTACTCCCCACTACTTCCCGTTCCATTTTATCATCAAAGAAACAGGCCGGTGGTACTCAGGTTGTTAAACTTGCCAAGTGAGGCAGTTAAACTCCTATTTGGAACAAGAGTTTTTAAAATTACAGCAAAAGAATAAGGAGAAAGGTCATTTTTATACACATAGCAAGAGACCAAAAAGATAGCATATCAAGCGCATTTTGGCAGGAGATGAAGCCAAGGATCATTACTTGGAGGATTCAATAAATGTCATTAGCATCTGTACTTTTTCCTGCTTCGTTCTTATTATGACATCTTGGCAAAGTTCTAAGAACTATTTATAAGAAAAGGTTATGGACACTGGCAGATGGGAGCAGATAGGATCATGAGAGCTTGAACCTGAAGAACATTATCTACCAAATTTAAAAAAAAAAAGGAGCTTTTGGAGCTAGTGAAGAAAGATCAAAAAGAAATAACATAGCAAAGTAACAGCTGCAAAGGTAAGAATGACGGAAGATGTTTCTAAATTGTGTGCAAGAGTCCAAGCATCATAATGGGAGCAACCGTTGGAAACAGGAGAATGCTAAAATGATCTGAAGCAAAAGGAAGTAGGCAGAACACTGAAGATCCTTTACAAATAGGTAAGAGAACCACGTATCTGGGGAGAGGAGTGAAAAAACTGCTTAAATCAGAGCCATTCAGAAATGAATTAAAATCAGCGAGTTCCAGTCCAGAGGGAAATTTTAAAGCTAGGTTTTGGAAAGCAAATATGGCTGAGTCTGTCACCCTATCTCTTTGAATCCAGTGACATAGGTGGTGCTGAAGCCTTGAGAACATGTAAGGAGGAAGACAAACAAATCTATCACTGGTGATAATTTAAAGCAGATGACTAAAAGAGAACCACCTCTCTGGCACCATCCGTCACAAATCAGCTAGGCCTAACTCCAGGCTGCAAATCTTGGGGAATCTGACAAGCACTTGGAAAAATACACCAAAAAATTATTGTGACAGATACTGCAGCCTCCTTCAATTGGAAGAGTTTTAAGGCTTATTGCAGAACCAACAGAATTAGTTAAATTTTAAAAAAGATGGTTAAGAAAGATGCTGTTTTGAGAACAGAAGCAAAAGCATATTCCTGTGTTTAGATCAATTAAGTTAGCTGTGGATTAACCTTGCAGGGAGGTGACATGAGCCTGCAGCCAGCTCCGAGAACTAATACTGTGTTGAAATGCAAATTCTGAGGAGCAATTATGCAAAAGCTCTTACTAGGCAAGTTTGGGGGGCGAAACCTTAAAAATAAATTGTAAAGAGCAGCCTGACCAGAAATGAGGCAGCACTGTGTGGAATATCAATTGCTATGCCAGGGGAAAGAAATGAAAGAAATGTGCCAAGAATGTCAACTACGACCCTGCTGTGAAACACTAAAGTTCCCCAAGCATGAAGTGAGAGGCTAACACTGTAAGCCACCACTATACGAATCCAGCCCTTCCTACCACCTCAGGGAAAAGCTGGGCATTTGAGACACATGCTCCAGGACTGGGAGAACACCCTCACCCTCAGGAGAGAGCATGTCTTGGAGGCACAATCTCTCACAGCTACACCACGTACTATCAAAACCAAATTGGGCATCCCTGATCTTCATGGAATCATAGAACAGTTTGGGTTGGAAGGGACCTTAAAGATCATCTAGTTCCAACCCCACTGCCAGGGGCAGGGACACCTCCCACTAGACCAGGTTGCTCAGAGCCCCATCCAACTTGGTCTTGAGCACATCCAGAAATGGAGCATCCACAACTTCCCTGGGTGACCTGTTCCAGTGTTTCACCACTTCAGAGTGAAAAATTTCTTCCTAATTTCTAATTTAAATCTACACTCTAAAGTGTCTCCCCAGCTTTCTTGTAGGCCCTCTTCAGATACTGGAAGGCTGCAATGAAGTCTCCCTGGAGCCTTCTCTTCTCCAGCCTGAACAAGGCCAACTCTGCCTGCCTGTCCTCATAGGAGAGGTGTTCCAGCCCTCTGTTCATCTTTGTGGCCCTCCTCTGGACCCACTCCAACAGGTCCATGTCCTTCTTGTGTTGGGGGCTCCAGAGCTGGATGCAGTACTCCAGGTGGAGTCTCACCAGAGTGGAGTAGAGGGGTAGAATCACCTCCCTCAACGTGCTGGGTCGATTTGCTTAGGATTTTGCTTAGGAATAAAGATTAAGCCCTCTCTTCAGACCTTTTAGCAAGTCTGGAGTAGGTGAAATGGACTCCCAGATACAGGCAGAGGGCTTCTGTGGAGTTCTGCACATAGAGAAAACTCTGAGACCCAAACTCTCTCGTAACCTGTGAGCAGTCATTGATAAGCCTTCTGACATTTGTTTGCTCAGGATAAAAGAAGTAAGCATGCTTCTTTGTTAATGTTAAGGCCTACAGCATTTTGGCTTCTTGTAATGAGCAAGGAAGCTCAGGTTCTTTTCTGCACCTTGATCCCTCAGAGAACTACAACCTTTACAACTGCCTAATGTTCACAATTTACATAGACCAATTTTTGGCCCTGGAGTAGATTAGTGCACTCAAAAGACTAATGAAACATAGGCCACTTGGCCATTAACCCTGAAAAGACAGAAGCAGAGTCCACCGAGCCACTTCCTTCTGCCTGCTCTCAATATTCCCTATGTGCTGCCTGTCCTAAGCTTGAGGAAGGGTGCTCTGGTGGGCTTCCAGCACCAGTATGAACAGCAGCCAGCCCAACAACATCAGTCCAGCTGCCTTCTGGACTGACGAATCACAAAACCCAGAGAGAAGAGCAACAGCCTTGTCTTTGATCAATTGCTGCTGTCTGTTTTTGAAGATGGTCCCCTCAGACAGAGTGATGTGACAATTCTCTGACAGACTGCCTGTGATCCCAGCCTGTGCTCTGGGTGTATTAGAGAAACACTATCCAAACTTGTCTTCAGAGTAAGGAGACAGTGGGACCTCATACTGCATACAGAAGCAGGGATTAAGAAACACTTTTGCTTTCTACTGCATGTTCTGTTGATGTTAGGGAGTAAAGGACCTGCCTCTCCTCCAGCACCTCAGTTCTGCATTTCAGAAGCAGGGGAAATAGTGCTCGTGTTCCTCTAAAGAACACTTTGACTGTGATGGGGTTAAGAGAACCAAAAGGAGACCATTGGTGCTGTAGCTAAATAGATGCAAACCTCCTTGCCAGTGCTAGATTGATGCGACGTAAAATATACAGTTGTAAACTCTGTAACCTCATGAACTAGAACAGTATAAGATTAGAGGCACCATCTTAACTCTTCTCCCTTGCGCGTGTGCATCACAACACATCTCTGATGACATGATTATATACGACTTCTAAAATAATATAATATCAGGCAGTTTTGTTCTACAGCCTTATTTATTACTTCTGAGTCTGTTGTCTCTATTTAATCTTTTCCTGCCTGGAAGAACATCACTCCATCAGTGAATCAGCATCTCCAGAGAGGAAACGAAATGGAGCCACGTTCGTAATATACAGCAAATCGCTGTCTTAACACTCAGTTAATGTTCCACAGTGGATTAAGAATTATTGTCCTACTATTTCAGCTTAGTCTAGATTTAGTGCCCCAGTGGAAGAATTAAGGAGGAGATGAAACAGTGCATGTAAAGCTAGTTTCCAGAGCAATAGTGGAGCATGCTGCTATCACAGTCACTACAGCAGGTACGTAAAAATCAAGGCGATGTCACAAAGCGGTTCCCTTTTCACAGAAGCTTGAGTAAGGGGGGAAAGATGCATTTGGATACCACAAGAGACTTCAGTGGTATTGCTGGAAAGCATACAAAGATGAGCTGTTCAAACAAAATTATTTAATGACTACTATTACAGACAAAAAATGACTGGTGCCTCCATGGTCCATGCGTTGTTATAAGATACTGCCTGGACTGGCTACAAAAGAGACCTTAGAGCAGCTGATGTACAACGTCCTAAACCTTTATTCACAAAAGATTCCTCTGAGAGGCAAGGTCTTCAGCGAGAATCTAAATTTGAGAGGGATTTTCTCTCAACTCCCTACCTCCATCCAAGGAAAATTCCTGCAGGTCCATATCTGGGCACTACTCTCCCTTTCTCTTCTCTGACTCTGACATGCTCTTGCAGGTCTGCAATGACTAAGGGCTGTTGAACTGTGTGTACTCTGACGGGCTCTGAACTGTAAAACCCAGGAAGAAATGGCCCGTTGGAGCTTCATAGGATCCTTACTCTTCCTGCAGCTTCAAATATCAGCTATGCAACCGTGAGCTCACACATCTGACTCACTGCTTCTAATCTACTTCCCTCAACTCAGCTTGGCTTTGGCAATATTGCCACCCCCATGTCTCTTGCTGACTGAACACCAAACAAATTAAATCCTGGAATTTCTCTTTGATTGCCTTCCCCTTGTATTTTTTATAACTAAGATGCTGCCGTGTCCCTTTTCCTTCAGTTAAGCAGCCAGACAGCTCTGGTTGCTCTCTATACTCTTTTGCACATTGGGCTATACCTAAATACCAATGATTTTCCTTCTGCAATGTTTCTAAGGCTCAGGACAGGTCATGGCCCACTTTGACCTTATCTTCTGCCTGAAGTTATCTCCCCTCTTTCTGGCCTCTCTGACACTACAGACAGCCCAAAGCACAGCTTCCAGATCAACCTCACGCCCTGTATAACAATAGTATCATTAACACTTACTTTTCCTTCCTCATCCTTGGTTTCCCACTACAGCACAGGTTTTTACTCCTCTCTGCTATTCACTGTGCCTTTTTCAACCTTCTTATCTGTTTGTGAAGTTTGCTTTGTTGTCCTTCCCTCCATTCAACAATTCCTCTGCTGACTCTGAGCAACAAGTATGGCTTGTCAATCCATTCTCTTCCTTTTTCTCATGCTGCCATGACATAAGTGATATTATGTCCCCAAAACTGACGAGGGACTTTTTACAAGGGCTTATAGTGATAGGACGATGGGTAATGGCTTTAAACTGGAAGAGGGTAGATTTAGATTAGAACATAGGAAGAAGTTTTTCACTATGACGGTGGTGAGTCACTGGAACAGGGTGCCCAGGGAGGTTGTAGATGCCCCAACACTGGATGTGTTCAAGACGAGGTTGGATGGGGCTTTGAGCAACCTGGTCTAGGGTGAGGTGTCCCTGCCCCTGGCAGTGGGGTTGGAACTAGATGATCTTTAAGGTCCCTTCCAACCCAAACCACTCTATGATTCTATGATTTTTGGGGTTTTTGACCTGGAAGATCAGTGATTCTCCATTTGCTAGTAGAGCTGTCTCTGTCCCAGTAGCCATGCTCAATGACACATATTACCCCATCTTCCTTCAAATCCCTCTTCAAAACCTATTTCCCTTTAAGACAGAGACAGACACCATAAAATTGGAATAACCAAAATACACAGTGCCATTTGGCTTGCCACGCATCTCCTCCTTGTGCTGCTAAAAAAAAATCTATTCAAGTAACAGAAATGGATGTGATAAATGGTGTTACTGAGCACGGCATGATATACGGAGACTGAGAGAGAAACCTCAAGTTTTTAAGTTCATTCTGAATTCATTGTCGCTTCACTGATCTATACAATGTCTATACTGAACTACACAGTTGGACACAGCACTACTAGCTCCATTACCATCAGCCATTTTACACACCCATTCCTGGGAGAACCACATGGGGCTGCTGATTCTACTGGAATATGAGACATTTTCCACTGATCCTGTGCAAGCCAAGCATTGGCACAGGTTTACATGATGCCATGTGTTGTTCTCTTACCCATTTCTGTAGGTTAGCTGTTTACTAACTGTACTAATTACATTTTGTGTTATCAGTTCTTCCATGCCTCTACACTTGTACTATGAACTGATACCAGATACCAATATTAAACATTCAGGAACTGTCCTATTGTTGGGTTGTCTTCTTCTAACCTGGCTTAGAGAAAGATGAAGGGAATGCAGTTCACTTATTACACTAATATGGGGTTTCTTCCCAGAGTCCTAGGAATGCCCAAGGCTCATAATGTCTTCCTGTTATCACATCAGAAGGCTTTGTGATGAGTCAGTTCCTAATACTAGCAAGTGGGCCACCACTTTGAAGCTGGTCCTTCGTGTTGCTGTTCAGTGCAGCTCATGCTATTTTCTCATGGGTCTGACCTTGACCAGAAAGTGGGCTGGTAAGTACCTTTACAGAAAGTGAATAGTTGGATACGGCGAGAAGAATAGGAATAGAATGCTTGTGCTACTAGCTCAAGTCAATCATGCATAATTTCTGCTCTTCTTTTTCCATGCTAGGCCATGCCTCATGTCAGGAGACTGTTGTCCAAGAAAATGGAAGGACATTCTTCCCTGGCGGGGAGGTAAATAATGTCACTAGTGTAAAAGAATGAAGTGGACTTTTATGAGCTCTCTGGTCTGTGTCTTCCACCCTCAGTGTTCTGTGATTCATCTAATTAAGGTACACAGCCTGGAAAACAAGGGGCAATTTGGAACTTCTACTCATTAGCTGGGTATGAATGAGATTTTTTTTTGTTTTCCTCTTGACTGTCTTCATTTTATCTGCAGCAGTTCTTCATGACTCAGACTCCAGAAGGGCTCATGATTGTGTGGGTTGCCTCTGGCAAAGGCAAGTAGCTTGAAAGTAAGTGTCTGTCTGTCTGACTTTTACTGCTCTCTGAAAACAAACACTGAAAAGCCTATTCCCTGTGTGGCTGACCCAGCTGCCGTGTCTCGCCTGCTTGTTGGGATACAAGATGATTAATCTCCTTCTACATAGTTCAGTACTTAAACCATATGTGAAAGGGGCACAAGGGCTTTCAGATAAAGCACGGATAAAAAAAGACTTGTTTTACGCTTAATGAAGAAATAATTTCCTTAAGAACAAAAAGCTCCTTGCAGCCAGTGCTTATAAATTGCTTAATTGGAAATACACATAACAGTCCTACGAGGATTATCTGAGTGCTTCTGGCTGGAATTAGAGTCAGGAAAGAAAAGTTATTTTAGAGATACTAATAAAACAGGAGGTTGTGAAGGCTTCTGGGATATATACAGATGTTTTATTTTAGGCTTTGCATATAAAGCTGATTTTTAACCAATTCGTTATTGGTTTGCAAGCTTTGCTGATTCTCCTGGAGGCAGAGAGGAGTGAAAATAAAGGGACAGGACCCCCCAGATCAGAGGGCGATAGCTCCAGAAAGCCATGCTGATTTTCATTAGCTGAGACTTTATCAAGCCTCCCACCTCCATAGGGAGCTATTTGAGATTTAATCAAATGTGCCAGAAACATAGCTCAAGACATCCTTGGCAGTACCTGTCCTTGCTCCCAATAGGCATCAACCCCCTCAGCAATCCTTTGCTTTCTGCAGGAGATGACCATGCTGACGGGCAGGCTCCGTGTTTGGAGATGGCTTCCTCCATGTCCTGCCACAGTCCGTCTCACCTGCCCCCCTTCAGGAAGGGGAAAATGGTGGCTCTTGCAGCTCCACCTGCGACCTTAATGAGGTTTTTTTTTTGCACAGGAGTAGTGCAACCAGCGGGGCTGCCTCAANAGCTCTTTGTTTAGAGCCCAGCTCCAGGGTCCATGTCGAGGGTACCGGCCCGCTGAGGGCCCGGGCCTCCTGAGGGCGGCCAACGGCCGCGGCTTCCCGCCGGAGGGGTGGCGGCGCCATCTTGCGGCCGCGCTGCTGTTCGGCCAGCGGGGCCCACCGCCGGGCTCGGGTTTGCGCTGGAAAATATTAAAAGAGTCGTAAAACAAAACAAAACAAACCCAACCAGCTGCCGTATGTAGCAGCCGCGCAGGTGGAAGAAGCTGTTTTTACTTCTTCACCTGTCACAGCCAACAAGCCAGGGGTAAGGGAGGGCTGTTCATAACCCCTTTTTATCCTGCCTTGCCCAGCTGAGTTTCCTCAGTTTCATGAGTTACAGTCTTTATTTTCTCTCCTAATAAAGGGTGGCATTCGAGTTCAAAAACCACACAGGGATCTTGCAGCACTGACGATGGAGAGAGGCAGAAGAAAAGGTCTGGATGGATTAACTCCAAAGCTGTGGTGATGCGAGGACCCGGGGTGAAAACNGGACCCCCCAGATCAGAGGGCGATAGCTCCAGAAAGCCATGCTGATTTTCATTAGCTGAGACTTTATCAAGCCTCCCACCTCCATAGGGAGCTATTTGAGATTTAATCAAATGTGCCAGAAACATAGCTCAAGACATCCTTGGCAGTACCTGTCCTTGCTCCCAATAGGCATCAACCCCCTCAGCAATCCTTTGCTTTCTGCAGGAGATGACCATGCTGACGGGCAGGCTCCGTGTTTGGAGATGGCTTCCTCCATGTCCTGCCACAGTCCGTCTCACCTGCCCCCCTTCAGGAAGGGGAAAATGGTGGCTCTTGCAGCTCCACCTGCGACCTTAATGAGGTTTTTTTTTTGCACAGGAGTAGTGCAACCAGCGGGGCTGCCTCAAGTGCCTGGATTTTATGTGCTTTGCTGCACACAAATAGGGAGCCTTTCAGCCGCCCACCACCAGCTTCACCACCACATCTCCTCCCATACCTCAGAAACAGCAAAGATGAGGGACGGGGAACGGCTGGCAGCTCTTCAGGGCTGAAACTCATCTCCGCCCAGAGACTCCCACAAGACCCGTGCAAAACAATTCCGTTTATAGCTCTTTGTTTAGAGCCCAGCTCCAGGGTCCATTTCCAGGGTACCTGCCCGCTGA